>JAQFZE010005106.1:0-10589 GCA_034695245.1 Dicyrtomina saundersi | reverse complement strand
ATAAGAAATAAGACCTAAAGTTAAGTGTACATTCCACACCACGCACAAATACAAATCTTACCAGCAAATTCATGTCATAATAAATGGTGTTTTAGCCTATAATAAAATTCTTCAAGTTTTCTGGCATGAACTTATGTATTTAAAACAGTAGTTCATTTTCCCTCCATATGAGACTTCTGTACAAAACCTATGCTTTTTTTACACAGTACAATAGGTTTGTCCTTTGTCGGGCATTTGCTACCCGGACATAACAAAAATTAAAGTTTGTGAGGGTGCCATAGTTTTACCGATGTTTAGTTAATTACTATTGTAATATCGTCCAGTGGCGGATCCAAAGGGGGGGCTAAGAGACTTTAGCCCCCCCTAAGAGTGACCTTTTTAGCATTGCGGAGATAGGAGCTGCCATTTTCCAATATGGCCGTTTACCATTATTAGCCCCCCCTATGACAAAATCCTGGATCCGCCACTGATATCGTCTGTGAAGAATCAAAATGACCCAAATCCATTTTTAGCTAGAAAAAAAATGCACTTTCTACAAAAGTATTAAAATTTCATGATTTTGAAAGCTTGTAATTAGAAAAATTTCGACTTCTGGAAAAGAAGTAAATAGAACATTTTGCGCCTTTCAAAATCATGTAAATAGAATATATTGCACAATTTTCAAAAACATGTAATTAGAATATTTTACATCTTTTAAAAAACTTGTATTAACATTCTCCGCATTATATTCTTATTCATTTTTAAAGGATTTTTCGACATAGCTCCTTTTAACTCTAGCTTAAATTGGATATGGGTCATTTTGTTTCTTCACTGACGATATGTGTTTACTTTTGTGCTGGGGTAGCAAATGTCCTATTGGTTTGGTGGTGAGTAGCAAAAGTCCTTGTAGCCAATATCTGGGTTGCAAAGGTCCCGGTAGCAAATTTTCCAGGTAGTAAATGCCCGTATACCGTTCAATACAATGAGAAATCGTAAACTTCGTATAGTGTTTTTTAAATTATATAAATGTCAATATCGCAGTCCAGGACAGACAGGTCAAGCCAAGCTTCAAACATGTGCTACACGATGTGACCTATCGACGGGATAAAATATAAGAAAGCATGCTTTCACATTGTATGGGTCGTCTGCAACAGATATGTCGTCCTCCATAATTCTCACCAAACGGAAGCAGTTTATTTCAGAGGCTGATCTCAACCAAGTTTTTTCCTATTCTTACGAATTCATTGCACATATTGGATTGCTTTCCCGCACTACTATACTACTACTACTACGACTGTGTTATACGATGCTTCCATCTCCAAATTGGTGCCTTTACCTTTAACATAAAAAAGTAGGAAGCTATAATAGCCTCCTTAATCTTCGTCAAAAATACGAAAAAATTAATTACAAAAGCGAAGTAAAAATATGAGTTTAGTATGTGGAGCTGATAGCTTCAGTATTTCAACTTCAGCTCAAATGGGTGCATCTCAACTATTCTGCTTGTCTCAATCAATTAGTATCAATAGAAATTAAGTCATTTTGACATTATTCTGAATTCAGCTATAAAAGATTCTCGTACACACATAGTAAACTTATTGCTCAATATTGTATTCAAATGAAAATAAATGTCAAAAGTCTTGTGTCCAGCCGTAAGTCAGAGTCAATTAGATATTGCATTCATAACTCTCAACTCTGTAGAACAAGGCAGTATAATAAAACAAATTATTTAATGGAAGGGCACATAGAAGAGAGTCTTGGTAAAAACAATTTCAGAGTGAAATCGTTTGAAATTGATGGAGCTACAACAACCGAAAACCCATGTTGAATAGGTTTGTTTGTTTTTTTTGGGGAGAGTGTCGGTCCATGCATACAGAGCTAGTTTTCGCAGCTTTGAAATTTATTTTTAATGCAACTTCATCCTAAAGGATTGTGCTTCTAAATAAAAGTATAATCGTGGGCTTAGCCCCCTCTCTCCCTCTCTCTCTCTGTATATGTACATCCGCAGTGCACCCACACACACAAATACCATTCGCCATTCATATTGACTGACGTTGGAGTTTGTAGAATCTCGCAGGAAAAACTTATCCTTTCAACTAAATTCCAAATGTGCGTACACATGCCTACGTCCTACAAAAAAACGTAGGTATGACATGGAGCATGGAGCCGCTACTGTACTCAAGTGTTCATCTGTATTAACGAATGCACACAGCTCAGAGTGGGAGAGAAAAGACGAAGAAAGAAACACCCGTCCGTCCAAGACTCCAAGATCATACACAAAAAAATATAGATACCTATCCATAGTGTGGGATTTGCGTAGTGCTATTCTCTACTTCTTCAGATTCCTACGTGCAAACTACAAAAAAGCCAAGTGAGTAAAAAGTAGCTTTCACAGATTCACTAGTCAGGGAACATAATATATACCCCATGTATCTCCCATCCAATAGAGACTACTGCGCGGGTATTGCAGTATACAACAACATGATACATGAATGGTCTAGTTAAGTTACTAGATCGGTGATGATTTTTCTAGAATTTCTCATGTTTCTTTCTCTGTACATTACGAAAAGATAGGAATATGAATAATTTTCCGTTGGCGTGGGGTATTCATACCGCAATTCCTTGTAAGTAGCTTGTTGTAGAGTTGTTGTATAGGTAGGTGGTAATAAATGTAGTTAAAAGTATAGAGCTCCTGCATAGTCAAGAAGATCGAGCCATGAAGAGACTGTCCGTAAATGAGCTGTACGAAAACTGAAACGGTTTTAATAATCCCTTAAATACTAATGTGTGGAAACTTTGATTCCGATCTAACGACGCGAAAAGCTGTAAAGCTAAAATTACTTATCTAATATGTACCACCTACCTTCCTTCCTTAGTTTTACGTAGGTAGTTGTGCACTATTTATGTGTGCTGCTCACTCTCTTTCCACGTTTAATCTCCTGGATTTCATTTTTATTAATCGAAATAATTAAAATGTAATTACGCATTCTAAAATTTACTCATTTTACACAAGAGTTATTGCTTTCTCAACATCTCCACTGTAACGTCTCCTCATTTGACATAACATAATTTCGAGCGGTTTTTGTTGAGAATGTCAATCCCATGTCGTTTTTTTTTTGTGCAGTTTTTTTCTAGAGTGACAAAGGAACTAAGGGAAGAAATCCTATATGGTCGGTGTTAGCATAGTGGAATAGTAGTTTGTTATTGGCGTTGGTGTTTTGATTTTGGTTATGCCCCTATATACTAATATGGGATATAGAAATATATTGTATATACATAATATAGCCATAGGGATTTAATTCTTGTGTTACTAAAGGAGCAAGTAGTCAAGTACTAATCGTAAGTAACACTGTTTAAGAGGGAAATACAGTTATTACAAGAGGAATACATATTACTCAGTCCAATTCGGAACTTTAGTACTGTACGAGAGACCTTTGCAGATATTTCAATCCTCTGTCATAATTTGTTGCGTAGCCCAAAAATGTAAACGTATGACGAATACAAATGTGTTAAATTAACCTTTACAAAAGTCCCTCCATGCTATAACATATACAAATAGAGGATACATAATTATGTATCCTCTATATACACAAGCCGCATTTAATTCAAAATTCAGACCCACACCGAAGAAGATGAAGATTATCCTCTTGAGAGCGAAAAAAGAGCTGTTGTACTAAGTACACAGGGAGGTGTATCTGTACTGAGTCTCTGAGAGTCTCTAAAAGAGTTGAGCTCACTTTTTCAAGAAGCAACGTAGAAAAAGGTTCGAAGATATGCTGAATGCTGCCGAATGCTGACAACATTTTATTTCCAAGAGACTGAGAGAAGAAGAAGAAGTCAAGTCAGGAGGGTTCTATATTTGGCTACTGCGATTTTTTCAGCTTCTGCGGCCGTGAACAAGTTGATCTCAACAACTATTTTGCATTCGCGTTATAGTTATCTTTATTGCTGGTCTGGTCTGGCTCTCTGGCCTATAGCCTGGGATCCGCTCTTCATCCTCATCTTTACATCGTCGTCTTCGTCGTCGTCGTCACCATAGGCAAACTCCTGAACATATACATCTCTTCCCATTCACACGTAACCAGGAGCAAATACCAAGACAAACGACGACGCTGAACCAAGTCCGATTCCCCCCCTCTTTTACCATTTTTACATAGATTCTCCAGTTTGCAACACCCTCAACTTCGCTCAACTATTCTGTTTACTCCAAGCAGCAAATCATCAGAAAGACGACGCGGACGAATAGCATTGAATATATATAGATATTTTTTTAAATACATTTCTTACCACTGTCTTTTACTTGTATATATATATAGGGGGGAAAGAAAGAGCTGAGAAAGTTTTTCTTAATCCTTCATCTCCCGTATGACTTCTCACAAAGACAAAGTTCGGTCGGTAGGACAGGCAATCAATCTGAAGGAGAAAAATCCTCTGATCTGATCAATCCTAAATCTCTCTTGTTACTACAAGTATACAGCGAGTACATCATTTGCCAGTTCAAATCCAAATCTTGACTCAAAAACCTTGCCGTAGTTGCGGCTCAATTAATCCTTGTCGTTCCAACCGTCTCTGGATTGTGCTCGCAAAGTGTCCAATATTAGAATTAAATTAAACGGAATTCCTCAGTGTGTCTTGGACTTTTACCTCAAGTCACTTAAAATACCAGTGTATTTTGACTATATTTACACAAGGTAGCCGGGACTATTATTGTCACTTTTATAGAAGTAAACGCGCTCAACACCGCACACAGACCAAAGACAGACAAGAAGACTGTATTTACTTTTCCTCTTTTCATCCGTGTAGAATTTGCACAGGAGTCCACACGGGTTGAGAGTTAAACTCTATATATTGTAGAGATAAATCCAGAGGAAAATATAAGTGCACTATAAGCAAATCCACATCTCATCTCCTACACAATCCTCGCAGTTATTCAATCAGTTGTTGAGCCTGATAGCGAGTTACATACAACAGGAGACAGTGGTGTAGTAGTGGTGGTGGTGGTGGTGGTGCTGGTGGTGTTCTGAATGAGAAGAAACTTTATAACTATACAACTACAACAGAACTACAACAATAAAAAGGACAGCAACTAAATTGCTATATACGAAGCAAGCACACCAATTCTTTTTTTTTTATCAAGTTTATAAAAGCTCAAGCTGAACTACATACAATCAAATTGAATTGACATTGTTCCTGTTTTTTTTTCTTCATTGCTGTCGTATTTTTTCTCTCATTGTACTCTGCACAGACTCGTCTTTTGTGTGATTCCCTGGAAATCTGTAGGAGAGCTTTAAAGTTAAAACAATAATAATTCTTTTGGTTTTGGTGAACACAATAAGAAAAGATTTGGGAAAAACTTCATGAGAGAAGTACAGAGAGAGAGAGAGACAACACAGAGAGTTTTACTGTTTCTCTGATTTTTTTTGGGGGGAGATTTCATTAACATCCTATAATAGTCCACACAACTGTGTGTTTGTTTGGTGCTATATATATATATCTATCAGCAGGTATGGTGCACGGTTTTTTATTTTTCGTTATTTTACTACACTTATTATTACCATGAGAATGCTCACATACGGACCACCACATTATTATAATATGATGATTGCATATAGCCATTGCCTATATGGGTTGCTTGACTACCTGTGCCAGTGCCAGTGCCATGGTCAGAGGAATAGATGTAACGTATATGCAATTTTAGTATACATAGGTATATATTTTGGGAGTCAGAGCCAGAGTAAGCTTCTGATTGACTCTATAAACACAAATTCAAAGATATCTGTGAAGCTGTGAGAGCAGTAAATTTTTTAAGTAAATTTTTTAAGTCTTACCTGTCTCTTCCCCCCCTTTTTTGCCTTCACACAGATATAGATAGGAGAAAAGAATGCAGACAAATAGTAAAACGTACGTTGTGGAGTACTGAGCAAGCGAGCGAGTAGCCAGGTTTCTTTCAGATTTTTGGTTCCTTTTTCTTATAAATTTTTACCATTCATTCATCCATCTTCCATCGTTCCTTGTACATCACATCACATACAGTCTTATAACTCGGACCGTTCGTTGTCGCTCATTATTTGATCTTTTTCGCACTCAAACTTTTTGAGTTTTTTTTCTTTCATTTAGTATTTATTATATATCTTCCATTTTCTATTCATCTTGACTTTTAATGCTCCCTATAATAATATACTGAGCGCGGCCATACATAGAACACATAATATCGCGTGGTTGATGTGGTGGTTCTGTCCATTGTGTGTAATAATTGACGAGAGAATCCAAAAAGAATAATTACATGATATACGAAACCATAGTTCGTTTTGGTTGTAGGTACTTACCTGCATAGGTAGGTAAGTAGAATCCATGTTGTCGTTGTCGTACAAGCAACTGAACTTGATATCTCGTGTGATGTGTTACGATACGTTTCCTCCACGTTTCGTCATCCTCACGCTTACACAAGTCAATTTTCAATTTCAAGACGTTTTCCTAAAAGCTGTCATACATATTATATTATCCAACAGATACCACTCACCAGGACATATTCCTCTTCGGCTTCGGCTTCTCTTCAGCTCAATCCACATAGAAAAAACTCAAGACATTTCATATAGTTATAAAAGCTCTGACCTCTGGAAAAGATTGGCTCATTCGCTGACTCTTGAAGATTTATTATTGGACTATTATTGAATTATTGAATTTTGTCAAATATCTTCCAAATATTCTTCTTCCTACCTACCCAACTGCTCTTACCTTCATATAGGGCAACTCCAAATTGAAGGTAGGTAATAAAAATATTCAATTCTTGTATTGTTATCTCTTGCAGGGCAGAGATCGAGATTTCAATAGAGATATCCATTCCGCATCGGTATCGGCATCGGTATCGGCATCGACATCTTAGCCCATCGGCATGGATCAATTTAGTACATTATGTAGAATATGTTCCATAGTGCATAATATAGAGAGACATGCACTTAGAGGACGAGCGACAACAACTTACAAGCTACTAAATTAGGAGTTGGCTGTCTTAATATGGTGACTGCATATGCATGCATACCATAAAATTACACACGCAGCCGTAAAAATTCCGAGAGTAATAATAATATTAGATTGAGATGCACTCAACGACTGACTGAGACTAGTGACTACTGAGCTCACTTTGACTTTGCCCAGCTACAGCTATAGGCTTCTGTATTCTGATTCTGATTCTGTACAGATATCGCGCTTTAAGTCTCCGACTCAAAATACTCGTAAAGTAAAAAATAAAAAGCCGACGACGACGACGACGACAACGAAATATTATGAAAAGGACGAAGAAGAACGCAACGACTTCATTAGTAAATATTTGCATGCATGCAAGGAGAGATGAGAGAGAGAGAGAGAGATGGATTACTATGCACTGGGATTTTGGGATTCTACTATCTGTGGATGGAACAGACATCGGCTTCGGTATCGGTATCGGCATCCGCAAGCACAATCTCCTCCGCACTCCATATACCTGGTATATGTACTATGATCATAAAGCTTTTTTTTTATTGTTTCAATTCTGCTCAGCTACATCTGTTTGAACTCTCTCATCCGTCATCATAGTTGGTTCTCAGTTCTCAAGGTGTGACTTCCTTTATTGTGCACTGATTGTAAGTCAAGAGTCTCTCTCTCTCTGTTAGTACTCACCGTATGACCGTATACTCTCTCCCCTTTCTGTCTATATATCTCCAAGACATTGTGTGTGTATTTTTTTTTTACTTTAATTTTGTCATCGCTCTTTTCTCAAGTTAAAGAACGTTTTTCGTTTGAACTTGCCAAGTAGTAAGTAAACACAACAAAATGTACTGTGTGTGTGTATTTATTGCTGAAAGTACCGATAAACCTTTTGTTTCTTTTCCATGTTTAACATGCTTTATGATATAGTGCATATTATATAGAATATAATTATAGTCCTCATCTGTCCATATAATGTTAGTGGTAGTACGTGAAAATCATCACAAAAATATGCCCGTATTTATTTCAATTGCCATTATTTGTCATTATTGTTGTAGTCCTCGGACATTATGTTCGTACTCGTACTCGTACTACAAGGAACATTTTTTTTTAAGCTGTAGCTGTAATACTGTACTGTGGTTGAGACTTATTTGACAGCTGATGAGAGTCTGAGTTTGAATTGAGTGCATACGCGCCTATACTGACTGACTGCGATATTGCATATTATTATGACTTTGACTTTATGACTCTGAGAGAGGTTGACTTATGCACGAGTTTAAAAGAAAATAATAAAAAAAATACAATATTTTATATTTATAAGCTAAGACGATAATAATATGCGCGCCGTACTTACTTACCTTAGGTATGCCCCATATAAGTGAGACTATAATGTCGAAAATGAGTTGTATGAAATTTTTTTTTATTCGTGTAAGTACAAAAAATGTTAAATGTTTTTTAATTACTCAAGTTTCTCTTTGTCATCTCGTAAAATATTTAACTTGCAAATAATATGTAAATTTCCTATTAGGTCTCTAAACTGCTCTGTTTCCACGTTACCATTTTCGGGGTTTCATATCTCCTGTCTGTATGTAGGTACTTGAGATATTAACAATTACCTAACAAAGTTTAGTTTCATTTTTTTTGCCCTTTCTTTGCTCGTCTAAAAAGTACCTTACTTGGGTGGGTAGGTATATAGGCACCGGCGCCGGTACTATAATACTAAGGGAGGTATAGGTAATTATAGTAGATAGTAGATATTACTATTACCCACTTTAAACAGAGATATTTTGGTATGTACGATTTACTTGTAGGTATGCAATACGCATAAAAATATGCATATAAATTATAAATCCCTTTCCACTATTTCCAACAGGGGAAAGGTGAGAAGAATAGTACAAATAATGGAGTCAACACAGTCCACACATGACACCATAACCGCACAGATATTGTCGTCATTCATTTTGTCTTCATGTCATATTCAATTTGCAGAGAAATAAATAAATATTATTAAAAAAGAAAGAACACACATGACAAAACCTAGAAACATAGATTGGAAAATAGTATAATATATGATTATTAAGTAGTATATAGCAGAGCAGGAACAGTAGCGCTATATATCGCATATATGTTAAATTGAATTCCCCTTTTTTAAACGAGGTTCCATCATCAAGTTCTGCTCTATTCCATTTTCATCATCTCCTCTCTCATTAATTTTTTTTTCGTCGTCCTCGTGGTGGGCTAAATTCTGAGGTAGGCATTGGAAAAGAGTATAATATATTGGCTATACTTAAATATTACTCTGACGTTATATATATATAGGTACTATATAGTACACTTGACTGCACTATAATATGCAGATAGGGTCACACAATCGTTTTTTTTTCCTCTCGAGCGTGCATAATTTAGATGAACTTTATGTAAGTTTGACAATCAGTTTGACAAAAACCAGTTTAATGTCCTGTCCTAACCTAAACCCTACTTCCGCTAGTAAGAAAATAGAAAACATTTTTGGTTTGGGTTGTTTTCAATGGAGCGTTCATTGGATTGGAGAAATGCGAACACAATGCCGTTGCTTTCATGGGACATGTCACATGGGACAAAACATAGCGCTATAATATTATGTTCTTCAAGAGTCAAAATGTCTTACTGACTCTGCATACACATATAGATTATACCCCTTTTTGACTCTGGAGAGATATATACGGTTATACGTTATAATTAATAAGGATCTGTATCTGCTTCTGTATATTGTTCAATTTAAATTTGGATTGAGATCCTTCCCTTCACTAATGTATTCATTTATGCTAATTTTTATTACATTTACATATTATAAAGTATTCATTTTATTGGGTGACGGAATTCCAATTATGATATTATAAACTAGTCCCGTTGGGAATATAGTATATACCTACCTACGGACGTAGTATATGGCTTTGGTTACAAAAGTAGTAAGGAATTTGCTCAGTCGGTTGGATTTCAAGTTATTTGAGTTATTTGTTGCTATTGTTTAAACTGGTCCAAATATTTTCCAATCAATAGTCATATAACGTACCTACATAATATATTGAGGCTGAAGTTATTAATATTAATCTGCAGTCGGCCGTGGAGTGTCCCTGGGCCTGGGTCCTCTTGCTCCTTGGCATGAGGACGAGGACCCATAAAGTAAATAAAAGTGTAATGTAGAAAAAAATATACTAACCCGCGTAATCGTAATGGCAATTGCAATTTAATAGGACTGTGGTGGTCGCGTAAGTCGTCATCAATTTTAAAGTCATCTTCATATCGTGGAGCATAATGAATGAAGTATTGATAAGGATACTATGCATCGATCCATTCCATACCATGCCATACCTGAATGACAGCCTCAGTTTGAATTTTTGAATGATCAAGTTGAACTGTGTGAGCGGTGAGCGGTCACTGGCATGACGATGGCACTCAATAAGTAGCCTCTTTGGAATTCCGAAATGGATAAAATAAAAATGAAATACTTATAAAATCCAGCCAGACCAGAGACTCTGTCTCACTCACATCAATGACAAGGAAAATGAAAACGACGAGACCAGTCAAAACAAAAAGGCAACAACATTAATGGATATACCTGAGGCCTAATTAGAATTGGCGGTTCGTAAAGTTGAATCAGCAGTTGAGGA
>JAQFZE010005105.1:0-10589 GCA_034695245.1 Dicyrtomina saundersi | reverse complement strand
TACAAGCTCCATTGTAGCTCCCATTTAAATTTGCATCTCTCAAATATAAAGGATTTATATCCGTATCTCAATATCAGTTCAGTTCAATAGAGTATTTCACAAAGTCCTGAACCAACCAGGATATAATAGCAATCATATGTAGTAGTAGTTGTAGTAGCAGTAGGTAAGGTATTGTAGTTGTAGGCCAATGGCCAATCCACATCCTCGACGAGTAGTGTAAAGAAAGATGTGCTCATCGTCAGATTCAGAAAAGGGACAATGGCTTAGAAAAAGCGACTGATAGGAGAGTTGTGCCAAGTGCCAAGAATAAAACATAGAATATTGAAAATGACATGAGAGGAAAAACCGGTTGGAGGATTTTTCGAGTCAATATTTAATATTTTTCGGCCTTAAAGTTTTAATATCGATTAGAAATGGAATTTAAACTAATCTTAAGTTGAAGTATCCAGTTATATATGTTTTTGTATTTTGTACTAATTCTTATCGCATCATTTCGACAAGTTTCACAAAAGTACTCACAATTTTTGAGTAGTACTTTGTAAAATTATATTGATCATATAGTAAATACGACATGTTTCAGTAGGAAACTAATTTTAGGATCTGCTTTTGCATCTCTTAGTATATGGATATATGGTATCGCAATTGCTATGGCTGTAAAGGTAAAAATGAACGGGACTTTGCAATAAAAAAAATTGACATCCGCCTCCTTTCCTTGTTTCTTGTTTTTCATTTCTTAAAAACTTCATGGTCGATTTACAATGGAGATGCAGTAGTAGTAGTAGTAGACACTTATTTTACATGGATTTCCCCGACTATAACATGTCACATTTGAAATAGAAATTGGTTTATTTTACATTGAGTCAAGTCTACTGATATGTGTAGTGAGTGAGATGTGTGTATAATGCTAAGTAAATTTACTTGTAAAAGTTTATTTACTGCTAATATAGATGTGTCAGGAAGGATTAAGGATCTTTGCTGCTTTTTTTTGTGATAGTCACATAAACTTATATGAGCTACAGGGCTACAGATGAGACATATGTTCATCGCCGTATGCATTCGATCTATATGTATATTGAAGCTGAAAAGCGTGGATATTTTCGTAAAAATATAAACAGCTCAGCATCAGCAGCACGTCAAGTTGAATCACTTGAATTTGGATTTGAAAGTGAGTGGAAGATGACATGGCGTAGAGTGACAAGGAATATTATTACGAAAAAAGAAAACGATTAACAAGTTGAAATACATATATATACTGAAAAAGACGCTATTTTCTCTATTTAATGCTTGTCCCGCTCACTATCGACATGGACTCGGCTCATTTGTGTTTGACAGGAGATGTAACAGCTGTGGAAATACACACACGCTTATACTATACTCCCTTAAATTTCGTTTTGTTTGAGCTTTATAATTCTTTTATTCTATGCTGAGTTAAGGCTCCTTTCATTTGTTTTTTCTTCTCGTCTTTTTCTTTCTAAATTTTTTAAATATTTTTTTACTATCCACGTCGACGTCCTCGACGTTCTCCTCGTGGTTAGCTAAAAGTTTAGATTTATTTGTGGTTGATATTTGCAATCTAAAATCCAGAGATGCAGTATATACACCTATATAACTGTGTGTAGTGCAGTGCATTAGGATGGTCTGAATTTGTCTTATACGTCCTATCTATGCCTTGTCATGACTTGAGCTGACTATCTGTAGTGAGCTAAGTTGACGGTTGGTGGTGAGACTCTGTGATTCTATCTTGAAAGCGTTGTACATTGCAAGAAATTGTCGTCCCGTCCAATGAAATAAATACCAGGGGACTGCGAAGACAGTAGACTATGCACACATAACACGAAGGAGACGGTGTACAGTATCGTCAGCGTCATGATCGTGAGATAGAGTAAGATGAAAGACAGATAGACAGTCGAAAGCTGACTTCATGAGCTTCAAGATAAAAGGAGGAAGGAAGTTAAAGGCAGAGCTGAAATCGTTGCACATAATATGTACGTACGTACCAGGCGCGGATCCAGGAGGTGGGCAACTGCCCTGCCAGAATTAATTTATTAACGTAGGCTAACATAGGGGCATTTAAATCAAGATGGCCGACTTATATCGTGAAGAAAATATTTCTAGATCCGCCCCTGGTACCTTCGTATTTACAGGATGAAGGATACCCAGTCAGAATCAGAATCCTACAAAAATGCATGTCGTTAAAAAATGCACGTCCCAATGTATTGTCAAAGCGAAAAGGTCTACTCTCCAGAATGCTCCGCAGAAAAACGTCAAAGTTAATTCCAAGTGAGGAAATTACTAAGCTGAGGGACATGTACCTATACTTTTATGCACGCATCTGTAAGTATATAGACCCATGTGACAGGGTTAGGTAAGCTGGCCCATGGCCCAAGTGAAAGAAATTGAGAGACTGGAACTCAAATAGTTTGTAGATAAGGAAGTCGGGAAGTTAACGGGCTCTTGAGTGATGGTGGCAGAGAGGGAGAAGGGTGACGCCGGATGATCACTGTTTAACCTGCTTTACAAGGCTTCCAATCTCATGTCTCATAGTCATGTCACAGTACTGTACCATACAGGGGCATATCTCTCAGTACCAGTACCCACTCAAATTAAAACCGAACGTCACATAGACACTAACCTGACGAGGTCCTATAGGTCCGTATAATATGCATCGCATCCCTTACAGTTTTAGACAGTTAAATCTTGAACGGAATATTTTTGGCAACGAATCCATATCCAGTTTCATCCCCATGTCCTTTCCTTTCCATCCAGTGCCTATAGAGGATCCTTTTAGACCCAAACAAAATGAAAAATACTTGTTGTTAAAAATTAGTTGGGTACGAACGAGAGGAAGATTCCACTGAGGACTTCCCTCACTACTTCCTCATACAAATTACGTGGTGAAATAGAGTGAGAGGAAACAAGTGTTTCGGTCTAATTTCTCCTCCTTCACATCATAATAAAGCTCCCATTGCCGCGAAACTCTTGAAGATTTTCCCATCGTATAAGACCTGTGACATGTACCTACTAAAACATTTCCAACTCCGAAGCAGTGCAACACCGGCACCGGCACCGGTAATGATCCCTTCCCTCTACATGTGCTCTGCTTCCTATACTGATAATCTGAAGACTTTTTGATGGTAACCAAAGTCAAAACAGGAAAAACATTGCGTCCCAATCCGTCATTCTTATGTCCTGGCCCTGGTTCCTCGTAAAGGCTCCTTAAGTCAAAAGCTCAAACCATATAATGCCTCCGTCTTTTCTTGCCGTTATTACAAAGAAACAGAGATCACATAATGTAGAATCTCTTGCATTTTGAATGAATGAATGAATGGCTGGCTGGCTGGTGGAATGAATGAATGAAAGTCTCTATTTTTAATGTATTATGAGGGACAGAAATGCAGAATTTTAAATTCACACGTGTACTATATAGTACACACAATCATTACAAGGTGCCTATACCTATACACACGCAATTTTATGATCCCATCGCTCTTCAAATTTATCAACGCTTTAAAATAAAACAGAAATCAAAGCAAAATTTTGAAAATATCGCAGTGTCTGTCTATACGGACGTTTTACAAAACAAATAATAATATCATGATCCTAAAAGCATATTATTTTATACTTTTAAAAACATTGTAAATAGAACATTTTGCACTTTTCAAAAACGCTGTGAATTGAATATTTTGCACCTTTCAAAAACATGTAAATAGAACATTTTGCACCTTTCAAAAACATTGTAAATTGAATATTTTGCACTTTTTAAAAACGTAAATAGAACATTTTTCACTTTTAATAAACCTCGTAATTAAAATTTTGCGCTTTTATCTCACGTAGTTGTTTTCTGAAATAGGTAGCTCATTTTAATTCTAGCTTAAATTGAAAATGAGCCATGTTGATTCTTCACTCACGATATACGTACTGCCCACCCCAGAAAATACTTCTAGATTTAAATGGCTGTATATCCAGTATACCACACGGATAATTAAATGAGCTGAAATGTAGAGTCAGATAAGCATGTATGTGATACTGATAGGGCAGGACATCAGGAAGGGTATAGGATTGTTAACATCCTTAACATTGTTATTCCATGTGAAAATTATTGAGATTCTAGCTGGAACGTGGAAATAAAGATAGACAGGATTTTCCTCATTCCAACTTCCAACTTGAAACTATGTAGAGGTACTTCCATCGCCATGACATCCCATCCAATGCCATGAAAGCAGTAGTCTCCTCGTCTCGGTATTTCCATTCTTCCAGGTTTTTCTGACAGGATGAGCTTGCAGAATTTACAATGAGAGAATAGTTTTCTCAAAAACAGTCGCCGTCGTAAAAAAAAAAAAAAGAGAGAGAAGACACTAGCCATTGTTGTGTGTATGTGTGTGTGTGCCTCTGTCTGATGGTGAGAATGAAATGAAAACTATAGAAAAACTAACCGTTCGTCAGCTCGCTCACACTCTTGTCTTGTCTCCATCATTTGATGTTTTTGTGTATGTGTTAATAAATCCTTTGTAGCCTCCATCCTGACTGATTCTGTAGTAATTCTGTTGGACTCCCCATGTAAATCAAACATGGAATGTGTCTTGTTTTGCTTATGTTAGGGCCGTGGTGTAGGGAGTAGGTAGGTAGTAATGTAATGTTATGTAGTAGTAAAAATCCGGTGGTTATTACAGTCAAGTCACATAGTCATTTTACCTATAGGCAAAGAGAGAGAGACAAAAAAACGGAATCCAAAACCCAAGTCAGAGTTTTGAAGTGGAGCGCATTACTTAATATGGTATTGGCATTTGAAACATCAAGAGTTTTTTAGTAATTGTTTTAATTTTTTATTACTCAAATTGTTTAAATTGACAAATACATGGGCTGTGTTCATTCTTTACAACTACTAGCTCACGCAATGAATTCCTCTACAGATATTCAATATTCTAAATCAGGACTGACTGACCAAATGATCACCACCACCACTACCACCACTACCACCACCACCACCAAAAAAAAATCCCGTATCAAATCATATCAATCGCTCCGCTCCATTTTCATCCCCTCTTATATAGTATAGTAGGAGAATGAAAAGGGACGAGTTAGGATATATGCAAATAAACGACGTTCAAATCCATGTGAGTAGTCCATATAGGTAATTATATAAGGTCTTCCAAGATGTGTGCTTCTACTTGAATGGTAATGGTTGGGGCAGTAGGTAGGTAGTAGTATATGTACCTATCTACATAGTATGCATCTACCTACATACTGTGGCTATGAGCGTAGTTTGAATGTTTGGAGAAGTTATTGCCGTGAGGGTAATTATCACGGTGGAAGAAGGGAAGTTAAATAAATTGTGTGCTTGTCTTTTCTCCTTACCCATTTTGGGCGTTGAGACTAGGGATGAGGCGAGAGGGTTCGTAAAAATCAGCAAAAGTAGTTAGCCCGCTAAAGGAATGAGCTCATAAATTGAACACCCGAACGCCGTCGCCGAGGGAAAACCAAAAAATGATCGTTCCAGTGGAGAGCGCACGTGTCGAAAATAATTGAATGGAAAGCCAAAATCGTCTCTTTACAAAAACAAAAAAAAACTATCACTTCAAACTTCACCCTCTCGGTCTTCGTCTCTGGCTGTGGGTATCTGTCGCTTCCCTATCGCCGTATCTCAGTCTGTCTCTCCAATTCAGTCCAATCCAATTGAAATACACAGAGGGATGCGCGACGAGATGAGATGAGATGCATTGCATGTTTAGGATTTCGTTGTCCAAATCTTTTAACTGTAACATTTTCGGGGTTGAGTACTGACTGACTGACTGACTCTGAGTCAAGTAGTTAAGTTGGATTTGGATTTGGATTGAATTAAATTGGAGCTGAGTGAAAATGTGCCTTGCTTGTACTTGTGCACATGGAGTATATCCGGCCTATGATTTTTGACATAGAACTGTGCGTGTACAGATTTGGCCACAAAATGTAAAAGCTGGAGATGCATACACTAAAAAAGTGAGTAGTATATAGGAGTATATAGGGGAGGACGAAGAATCTCAATCTCAAGGTGTGATGAGAGTGTGGAATGCAAAATGAGAATAATATAAGACAAGCATCTTTACATTCTACATTCTACAGTGCTAACCGTAACCGTACATAGTAAAAGCTGTCTCTTGAAAAGTATTGTGTAGTGTAAATTGTAACATGGAACATAATGTAGAAGAATGTATTTAGCCTCATCCATCGATGATACACATCTTCCTTCAGGTCTCTCAGTCACTAACAACTCATGATGATGTAAATGGAGCAGAGGCAAAGAAAAATCTGTCTACATCATTTATATTTATATGTATAACCTGTGTGTTATATGTGTACCTGTGACCGTTTGTTCTGCTGTTGTTGTGTGCTCAACTTTGCTATTATAGGGTTACGGAACGGTCGCCTTTATATGTATAAAAATGATCTACTATTTTTATTCTCTGTTTTTCTCACTGACTATACCTCCTAGGTACTTCTGCTCCCTCAACAAAAGCCGCACAATATTCTCTTTATTTACTCAGTCCTCATGCTGAGATAAAAATATTGTAGAGGATTTTCTCCCACCTACACACAGCCCTTTAACACCCAAGCCTCGAGCACCCTTTGACCCCCAGCAGTCCGAGTATTCGAGCTCCCTTCGAGTTTAGACTAGGACCAGGGCCAGAGTCCTGACTACTGATCTACTAAAAAAAGCACTAATAGTAAAAGTGTGGTCGTAGTAGTCAAAAAATAGAAATAGAAATAAAAGTACCTACAAGTCGAACTCGAATGTCATCTACAGCATGTCATGAGTGAGAGGCGCCACCCTCCTATATGCATCTCCCCAATTCCCAAATCTTGACTTGGATCAAATTTGATTTCAAATAAAACACTCTGATAGTGTGATACACTATTTGGGTAGGTACTTTAGCTTGAACCTTAACCTTTAATGAGCCCTTATTTTTATTCCTTCTTCCCATTTACATGGTCGGATAAATGAGGGTTCACAACACAGACAGAGAACAAGCTAAAGGAAACTGTGGGGGTAAAAAAGCATATAGCGTAATAGCTTCCATGATAGTTCATCAGTCCATTCATCTAAACACGATGATGATGATGATGATGATGATGTTGTTGTTTTGTTAGTGATGTTGTTTCTCTCCTTGTTATTATTGGGAGAACCAATTCAGACTCAGACTCAGATTTAAATTCAGAGAAACGTCTCTCTGACCAAATGAAAATGAAAAGCGAGGCCCACTCATCAGGACAGAATCACAGAACAGTAGACACTAGTCAGTGGAGAGCCCCGCCGAAACATGCTTAATGTATACTGACATACATTTTGTTGGAGATGGAGTCAGAGATGGTATTATAGGCACTATGCATTTAGGCAATGAACAATAGACATTAGGAATTCCAGTAAGTGAATGGAAAGCGTTTCGAGTCAGAGAATGACCAATTCAGCTCAATCCACCCACACACTTTCATCTGTATTTTTTAAAAGTTGCTTTGTTGCTTCGTTTGGAAGTGATATTATTTTGGTTTGGTTAGTGTTAGAAGTCCAGAGATCGTTTTACATTTTGTTGTTTTTTTTTCTCTTCTTCTTCTCGTTAGAATTGTAAATGTAAAAAATAATTATTGCTCCTAATACTTGACACATACAATATACTAAGTATCACAGTGCTGACCATACTAACAACACCAATATTATTCGATATGGTAAATAACACAATATTATTATGTACAATATAATATGTAGTACGTTGGAGTTATGGTACAAAGTTTAGGATTTTGATTCAAATATAAACTAAGTGATTATACTATTGCGAGAAATTCAATACATTCAGCCATCAATCAACCAGGGCGTAGAATCTACTAATCTACTAATAATAACTAAATATGTACATGTACATATTTAGTTATTATTCACCATTTTCCATTTGTTTGTATATGTGATTCATTTTCATTTTTCATTCAGTATCGTCATCGTCATTTTTGAATTTTCCGCTTCTTTAATTTCTACACGCTTAGAAAAGATCTTAACACTAATGTGGTTGATGGTTGGCAACAGGTTAAGCTGTTAACTTTGACAGGTTTAGTAGTAAATTTTGAAATTTTCGAGGGTGGGAAAAGCTGTTAGCCACAGGTAACACCGCTGTAGTTACAAAAACCGGTTAACAAGGTTAGAGTTAGTATATATCTGTGTAGAACAGGAACTGCTGTCAGTGGTGACAGGATTTACTGTTACCCACTTAAAAATAACGACATAAATTATAAGGAGTATATTAATAACAACATACGTGTTAATTAGGCAACAACATTACTGTTACATATATCAACAGGATTAGTAGCATACTCAATCCAACAGTTTTCACTGTAAATCACTAACCATAATCCTGTTGACCGCGGTTAACAGGATTCACTGTGGATGTCGGAGTAACAAGAAAGCAGTTAGAAATTAACAGTAAAGTAGTCAATTCACTCCTATTTTTCTAAGCGTGTAGGTATGGTTATAGTCTGGTTCTGGTTGATGACTCAATTATTCTAGTAGGAAAACTCTCTTGTCCATAAAGTGCTTCCACTTATCATTGGATCACTAGTCAGTTTTTTAATGTCTTTTTAGTACTGACACAGTCCCAACCACAAAATATCAATATCAATAATAGCTCCGTGCTTGTACGTAATTGTAATTCTCATGGGTTAACATAGAAACATGGAAAGAATCTTTATAATGCTGTACATTTCCTTACAAATATAAACGACAATTTCTTTAATTACTATCCTATGCCCTTAAGAGCTAATGAGGTGATGAAGATGAAGGGGTTTCCTTTTCCTTTTCAATTTCATCTGACACCTTCAGCTTTTAGCTTCGGCATCGGCAAGGATAACGATAACGACGGCGGGAAATTTGAAGGTAATAATAAATAAATTACAAAATGCTGGGTTATAAAAATATGAAATCACAAACTTTTCTCGTCGTGAGGAACAGGAGCCTTAGGGTTTGTCCATAAATGATGTTATCGAAATATCTCCATCTCTAGGACCCTGCCATTGGCTTAACCATTGCGCAAATGACTTTCTTTAACATTTGATGTCACCAATATCTAAGTAGACCATTGACACAACCCGTCACATAGTTTATGGACGATCCCTTACATTGCATTAAATTAGATTGCACCAATATATTGTAAGTAGTAGGTAGTCCATTATATTTATGACTATGGCAATTCCATTCATTTATTTCACGGAGCCCAAAAACGAAAACCGAAGTCCAAAAATCTAATCCTGCAGTAAATGTAGTCAAAGTCAAATGGTAACTACATAGTAACTGGGAATGGTAGTGCAGTGTAATAATAATATTACGTGGTAAATTTAATTCGTAAAAGTGAAACGAAACTAGGTATATTATGCCAAACATATTATCAAGTAATAAGGAATTCTCAATCTCACAGAAAACTCAGTCCCCTCAGTCTTTGTTCTTTAAGAAAAGGAAAACTTTGGATGGAAAGAGGTCTCCTCGCTACATAATATTATGTATGTGAATCTGTAAATCCATGCAAGAGTCAACTTTTAACGACTTACATGATCTCCACCTACGATATTGCTCGCTAATGTTGAGAGAGACTGTATATTATGAGAGTGTGTTTGTGTGTGAGTGGTATCCTTCATCTTTACTTTACTTTTCCCTTTTCCGACTCGCTTGACTGACCAGCCAAACCCATCAAATCACTCAGAAAATGTGTTTACCATCACCATTACATTTTTAAAACATTATAAACTCTTATTCTTGCTCAATCTTTTTTCCCCCTTTTTCTATGAAATAGGATAGTCAATAATAATGTAGTTATATATAACATACGCTCTCGATGTAATATAATAGATGAAAATAAAAACAAAAACGAGCCATTGAGAAAAAGTTTTTATTCTTGTCTCAAACAAAAAATGTATCTTTAGGCTTCATTTTTTGTTGTTGTTGTTGTTGTTCCAATTAAATATTTCCAGCCTGCTTTGCTTTGTCCGAGCCCTCTCGTACCGACGGAGAACGACGACGACGACGACGATGATGAAAATGAGAACGACTCGCATTTTACATAATGTTCAATGTAGTGTATAGAAAAATAATATAGAGCCATATTTGCCTATGAATTAGGATTTGAAATTTAGTGGCTACGAAGCTGTATATAGGAATAAACCTGAAAATTTTTTGAGCATTTTTTAAAAGTAATTAACTACACACCACGTACACAAATTTTATCACAATAATTTATAAATTACATTCTTTGCATCTTCATCACATCGTAGACTTGTTACTCGTACATTGTTAGTCATGACAATGCTGAATCTCTTTCTGATCGTGAGTGTGTAGTTGTGTAGTATATATCTCCAGTATCTATACGCAGTCTATAGTTTTGCAGGTTTTTTTTTATATACATAATGTGCAAAGGTAAAGGCAAAGGTGATAAATAAAAGATTTTAGTAAAGTTTTTAGAACTGCTCTGGTAGAAAAAGGTTCGGCTGAATCCCACATATCAAGTCCAGAATGTATAAATATCCAAAATACCAAACCAGCTATAAGTATATGAAGATGCCTTTTAACTCCCTACATAGTA
>JAQFZE010005104.1:0-10589 GCA_034695245.1 Dicyrtomina saundersi | reverse complement strand
AGAGCGTAGAATTAAATATAAATTATTTTGAAATCCACATTCTCACATTCATTTTCCTTACTCCATAAATTCAATTATGATTATTACAATTACAGGACAAAGAAAGAGCGTAACGAGATCAGTCCTGTAATAATTGTACATTTGATATTCGTAATTCATAATTAATATTATCATAGCCCTATATAGTTACCTATAGTACCTAAGAGCGTATCTTATGTAGCTTTACTACTAATAATTAATGATAGGTTCGTGTGTGTCTGAGGTTTCTCGAATTCGAATTCGAATTTGAACTTATTTTATTTTTTAAATTTATTTTTGCGGTTTTATTTTAAGGAGGGAGCGAGGGTTTTTTTTTGTTAGACGAACAAAGCTGTATAGTTAGTTAGATATGAGGATAAGGTCATGTCATAAGATTTAAGAAAAACAAAAACAGTCTGTCCAAAAAAAAATATCTGCCCACTAAATATGAGTAACCAAGAGCAGCAGGACGGACGAGTCATGTTACGCGAACAAAGTATGGAGTCTGACGCGGATAGTCGTTGAGATATAGAAACGTCCTCAATGTAAAATAATTTATTGTCCAGTCGTTATCTTTGATTTATGGTTTCAATATTTCAATATTCTTTCCCTATACTTTGTATATGTATTTATTATCCACCAACAAACTAACTGGATATACCTATATAGGTAGGTAGGTATACTGCTCCGAGTGATGTAATATGCACAAGCAGAAGGGGGCAGTTGCAGTAAGATGGATCTGGATCTCTTGATTTGCATATTGTACATTGTATACTGTGTACATATGACATATGCGTAATAAAGACAATATAACCGCGACTACTACTCCACGATAACGATAACGATGAGGATAACGACAACGTTAACGATGCGGTGTGATGATAAAAAAGAGGGTTGGATGATGTGGTATTGGTTTCCTAAGTAAATGGCAGTCGGGAGGTGCTCTCTGTCTAATCTGTATACTGCTACAACAAAAAACAGCCATCTACATAAATATAGACTATATATATATGATTACTGAGAGACAAAGGGAATAGCTACAGATATTCATATGGACTGGGAATATCGGACTTGTATAATTGTGATTTACCTTCGTAATAAATTATATTTTTGTAGACCTCTGTAATTATTGGAGGTTGGTAAGGATTGAGAATTATACAACGACAGTGGGTACAGAGGTAAAGGTGACTTTTGATTGCCAGTAGTAGTAATAATAATGAAATATTATGCTCATTTGCTCCTCGGCCACCACAACCACAACAACAACGACAGGAGAATGAAACAGTCGATGGAGCAAAAATTGAGCTGACATTCTGAAAGGCTCACTCAAGCGTATGCATGTCGTGTGTGAAGAATCAAAATGACCCATGTCCAATTTAAGCTAGAATTAAAATGAGCGAATAAGGCCATGAAAGAGTACATGAGATAAATACGTGTAAAATTTAAATACGAGGTTTTGAAAGTGAAAATTTTACTACTTACACATGTTTTTTGAAAAGTTCAAAATGTTCTATTGGCATATATTTATTGAACTATAAAATTTTCTATTTTTATGTTTTTGAAAAGTGCAATATATTTTATCTACATGTTTTTAAAAAGTGCAAAATGTTTTATTTTCATGTTTTTAAAAATTGCAAAATGCTCTATTTACATCTTTTTGAAAAGTGTAAAATAATCTATCTACACGTTTTAAAAAAGTGCAAAATATTTCATTTGCATGTTTTTTCAAAGTGTAAAATGTTAAAAAAAAATGCAAAATGTTCTATTGACAAGTTTTTGAACAGTGCAAAATGTCCTATTTACATGCTTCTATGATCATGATATTTCATTTATTTTACATAGTGCGTCCTGCGTTTAGCCGAAACTGGACATGGCTCATTTTGACTCTTCACCGACCATAATATTTATTTTTTATGACAAGTCTCGATAAAATATATAAAAATGTATGTGAAGGGGGGTACACACCTGTAATCAGTCCATCGAACGGGATTGACCGATGATGTTGTTGTTGCTGCTGCTGCTGCTGTTGGATTTGGGATTGGGATGATGGGGCAGGAAGGAAACCATAGTCATCCGCTGAACTACAATTGTTGACATTGACCCGCTCTGATTGCTCCAAACAACAACCACCGCCACCGCTCCCACCACCGCCACCACCTTCGCTCACTTGTTGATTTTGCTTAGTCGCTCCCTGTAGGCCACACACATAAAGAAAAAAACAAACAAAAATTAGTTATTGAATACATTATGACATTTCGTACATATCTCATGGCAGTCAATAATAATACACGGCGTAATAAACGCTATTGACTTACTATTACTAATAGGTGGGTACATACATTCCTCAATATTCGATGAGCATAATATATTTTAATTGGTACATAGTGACTATCTTACATAAACTTAATTAATGTCGACATTGTTTTCATTCTCGGTTTTACCAGCCCCATATATTCCTATACATCCCCATTAATATTGATATTGAGACACATCCACCATATATAATTATTTATGACTACGCATTTACAATGCTGCTCAAGTTTTACAGTAGTCAGCAGAGACACTTTGTGAGTGAGACACAAATATAGTGTACAGTCTTGAAATAGAAACGATACCATTCCCCGTCATCGACATTATATAGGATCTGAGTGTAATTAAAAATAATGGGGCTGCTTTCCCTTCATATACTTGATACTTGACAGTCTCTCAAGTACAAGTACACTGCAGTCCCATTTGGATTTTTGTCTTTGACTCTCAATGTATGTATTGTACTGTGCAAATAAAAGGCAGGCCACACATAAATGCACTGCAAATTCTGTGTCAAGTAAAAATTCAAAGTAAAGCAAGGAGCACATGCACACACACACACACACAAAACAACAAAGTTTGACAAGGCAAAGGCTGAACATTATGAGGACTAAACACTGTGAGCAGAGAAGAGTGGACATGTTTCTTTGTGTCACAGCGTGAGACTCTCGGCTGAGCAGTGCACTATATGTATAACCATATAGCCATTATTAAATTAATTTATTAAAATATATAATGCAATATAATAGCTACCTACCTACATAAATTTTGCACTCTACTCTGCATGCAGAAAATATATATGCGCCTCTATTCAATACTTAAATAGCAAAAATGCAGAGCGAACTACGCTGTATTCATAGTTTCGTGTATTGTACTGCTGTCTATTCGATGGAATTGGGATTGGAATTAAAGGTTGTGGTAGGCACAGGCACAGGGGCAGAGTTAGTTCACAATCATTACAATTACGATACAATGCACAATACAATAGTGTGAGGTGCTGGTTCTGGTGCTGGTACTGGTGCTATGGTTTTTGATTCTTGATTTTTTACAAAATCAGATCCTTATCACATAACGTGTGTCCCTACTATCAGTAATGCTCCGTAATGCAATGCTCCTGAGTGTGCCACTAATCATAATGTATAAATAACTACAATGGAAAATGGAACGGACTCTGGATTACATTGCTATTGCTACCTATGCATTTTTGTAATTGTGAGATATCTATCTGAATGTGCAGCAGCGGTGGCAGTGTGGAGTCCGGCCGAAGCCGAAGCCGAAGCCGAAGCCGACGCCGAGAGGCGAGCACAATACGCTCACAAATTGGTAAACAAAGTGCACGTGGTCTCAGAGTTGGTTGCTGAGTAGTGCTGATGGACGTGAAACAGAAAATTGAATATTATTAAAATTGAATGACTGGCGGCAGCAGGCGTGGAGGAACCTTTCCACTTGTCTCTCTACCATAACACAAAAGCCAGTGCCAGTATAGTACAGTACAGATTAGAGATACACCTCTATATATAATGTGCTTGTTAAATGCTAATGCTATAAGATGGCTTCTTATTATGGAAATGGAAGTTGGAAAAAAAAGGAGAGGGCAGAGGGAGGAGGGAGAGGACAGCGATCGAAATCGAAATTGAAATTGAAATTGAAATTGACCATGCAGATATTATTATTAAAATTAAATTTTTGCACGGTCTCTTATGTGTCTGGTCTGGCTGTAAGTAGTAGGTAACGTGTAGCCTGTGTACAGAATTTTTGCAAATATCATATACTCGACCAAGTGACTGACTGTCTGTGTCTCCCCGTCCGTCTTTCTGTAATATGTGAGTCAAAGGAGTGAGTGCCTTATTAGTAGCGACCACTACCGATGCCGATACCGATGCCGATAAGCTTCAGTCATGCATATTACATCTCGCAGATCTACAGTAGGCATTTAAAATTGAAATTGTCTCACTAATTCTCACAGACAATTAGTCATGTAACTAGAACTGGGTGAAGTCACTGACTTTCAGTTTTACATGACCAAAGACAAGACAAAAGATACTGTAGATGCGGGCTCGACGTCCACGTCCACGTCCACTCCGTCAACAAATCAACATGAAGATCAACACTCGAGCGAGAGCTCCCCTTCTCGTCGCCCTATGTATACCACTCTGCACTGTACGTCTGCTAAGAGAACGAAGCCTTTGTTGTGACCATAATCATATGGAAAAAAATTCATGCATAATAATCTCTTCATCATAACAACCACACCACAACAAAGCCAAGTTGAGCCCAAGACCAAACTTCTTGGGCAGACTGTACATTTCCATAAGTCCACTCTTGACCGTAAACGTAAACAGGGGAGACATAGGTATTCATACAGTATTCATTTTTAATTTAATCAAAAATCCATTTCGATTTTTTGAACTCAACACCTATAAGCATCAGCAGTACTGTACTCTATGGAGAATGAAATATGGGCTACTCATATTACTTTGATATGAAGATCTATTCAAATAGATCAGTCACATTAAGTCTTCGACACACCATCACAACCGTCACCACCCTTTAAAATAACTGCAGTCTGTAAAAATCATGTCAAATATCGAAATGGAAATTGAACGATCGTAATCATTAGAAACAATGGAATAATGGAAAAGGTACGAAAGTAAAAGCTCCTCTTGGTCCCAATAAAAAGTACACGTGATGCTAACTACTCTACTAAAATTTAAAAATTCTACCAAATATTCCACTCAAGACTAAACTAGAAACCATACGACAACGACAACGAAAACGCCTGACCTTTGCTTTGGAAAAGGTGTTGAAAAAAAAATAACATAGATAAATAAAAGAAGGTGTGTGTGATATATGTAGAATTTGAATTTGAAATCTTGAATTTAATTAAAGTTTCAATTTCTATTTCTATTGAGTCATAAAAAAAATGACAAATAAAAATATTCAAGCTGTATACTGATATATAAGGTATATTCTAGAATCACTTACAGTTTTACTGCTCCCTTTTTGTTTTCTTACACTTATATATTTTTTTTGATGACTTTTTTTTCGCATTTATTGCCGTGTACATGTATTTAATTATATGCTTGCTATTATTATTACTTGTCCCTATAAATAAGCGTACCTAGGTATACGCTAGTATAGTATCTACATAACATATATAGGTTAGGTAGGTTGGTAGGTTAGTTGTTTGTTTTGTTTGTTAATTTTTTTTCTAGTTTTATTTCCATTTCATTTCTGTACCTATAAGAAACTTTACTATTGTTCCTTGTTGTAGTATAGTGGTGGTTGTAATCAGGGAATCTCATGAAAACTTGAAGAAAGAAAAAGAAAAAACCACGTACAAGTACAATATAAAATTTCTATAAGACCTTCTATAAGATTATTAGTCATATACTTATTACGGTACGGAGCTGACTGAGTCAAAATTACTCTCAAGTTTTAAATTGTACGGAAATGAATGTTTATGTCCCTATGAAGTACTTGTATATAGTATTAAAAAAAATGGTAATATTACAATATTAAAAAATATTATTATTACTATAGGAAGGTTGTAATTGTAATTTTAAACCCTGTGTACGCTCTTTGCCAGAGCCGTTGTAGGAATGCAATGTAATTGAAAGGAACTTCCGATGTGATATAGTTATCAGAGTATATATAGCGCCTACCTATATATACTAGCAATCCCATAACCTATCGGTATCGGTACCGGTACCGGTATCGGTATATGAGTGAGTGCTTCTATAATTATATTCATATTGTTTTTGTTAGAGAAACTAAGAGAGGATTTTTTTTTAATAGTGTGAAATAATTTGACTTTGTTCCTATAAGTTAATATACGTTTAGCACATGTTGACTTTGCATGGGAAATATTTGCACACATGCACCCATACGTATTATTATGTACAGGGCAGATAGCCATCATAAATATATCACAGAGTATATCCGTATACTGTAGCACATTACTACAATGCACTGCACAGAACTTGAAAGGTTCTACAGTTCTATGTAGGTACATGTTGTGATACTTGTGGTCATCCCAATCTCCCTGCACTTTCACCTTTTTCACACGACATTATTCTGATAATAATTGTAATTCTATTGCTATTGCTGGACTGGACGCGTCTGACGTCCTATCCCACAGCACAGTCAACATTCTCAAGTCCATACACTAAAATCATACCAATAATGATAGTAATGAAAACTAACTAACGAACAACGACACCATCCCATTAACATTAAAATCAAACATGACTCTATACGACAAAATTATCCAAGTCTCTCATCCCCAGCCTTTTCCCCGTCCGGTCGTCGTCGGCTTTGCAAGATTTTATTAAACAATTTTTGTAGACACTCTCTCGCTCCTTCTCCAATTAGAATTAGAACCATGTAGGTACTTTTAGTTTAGTACTAGAATTACCATTTGAATTTGGAAGCATTACTAAAAGTGAGCGTCAGCTGTGGATGTGGACTTTGCTACATTTAAGGTGAACATATAAGCGTTAGGCTTGAATTTCTTTTTGTGTGAGGAAGCACTTTGAGCCAATGACAGAAACAGTAAACAGTAACGACTTACAGTAGTACAGTGTTTGCATCAACGGCTTCGCGGCTTCGGCTTCGGCATCAGTTTGGCAATAAGAGACATTTGCAAAAACAAAAAAGTTGCTCCATGCATTCAACATAGAGCATCGATATTGATATATTATGTATATATAGACACGTAGCTAATGAAAGGTTAGAAAATTTGAGGGTCGTCCTGAGGTACATACATGATCCCGTCCCATTGCCATAAACAGTACAGTACTATATGTATCACCATGTAGTATGAGAGCCATAGATACTGCACTATATTACATATATGAGTAAAACACCTTTGCCTTTTTTTTAAGTTGTACATCTGTTTTATTTACTCGCTCCCAGACTTTGAATTGAGCGAGAAAAAAATTATGAGCCCCCGTACAGTAGGTGTAGGTAGGATATATGTACATACGTATGTGGAATAAATATTCCGAATTGGAACTGATGTACAAATCACTGTGAGGGTGACAGAGAAGGAGAGAGAGAGAAAATAAAAACAAGATGAAATTTAAAGCAGTGTAGATAATATGTAAAGTACGCGGACTATGGACAGACAACGAGCACACGTACCTAGTACTATGTTCAAGTACTCTGATTGTTATTTGTGTACTTATTGGTATTGGTTTGAATTTGGATTTGGTTTTTATCTATAATGCTATTCCTACAGTACATATTCGAGTCCAGCCTCAGGGTCGATGTCAGAACTGAGAACATTATTCAAGGTTTGAAAAACTTGATTAAGATTTCCCTTTCTTTCTTTTCATATATTTCCAATTCAAATTGTTCAGTCGTTGACGTCGTCGTCGTCGTCGTCGTCGTCGTCGTCGTCGGCGTCGGTTCGTCGTCGACTGTTTGTTCCTTCGTGCTCTTGAAGAACTCAAGAGAGAAGACGGGACAATTATTTATTAAGTTTTAATTAATATTTTGAGTGAATGATTTAGATTAAAACAATAACACAATTATTAGTTAGTATTGTTACACTTGACAGTTTTCTACTCTGACGCTCACTCTGCGACTCATAGGCTAATACACTCACTCTCCTTTCCTGCCCTGTAATTGTAATTCTGAGCACTATATGTACACGCTGTACAATATACAATGCGCAATGCAATGCGAGCAGTCAGAAGTCAGTGTGTGTACTTGTATGTTGATCTTGAGATATTATAATAATGCATAGGTATCTACTATTGTTTGAGACGCGTTCCTATAGCATATAGCATAGCCATATAGCGCCATTCCACTATTCAAAAAATCAAATCCAAAGGGAACTCATGCGTGTTGACATGCAAATTAATAATTGTCAAATTATTAAACATTCACGTGAAAAAAAAATACTAAAATACCAATACCAATAGTGATTTTGAAATTCCAATTTAAAATGTACCGCTTTAATTTGTTTTTGGTTGTTTTCTTTACAAATTAATTCCTTATTGGATCCGTGTCCCTTTAAAACTTTACTGTATAAATTGTACTCACAATTTATTGGGAAGCTGTAAATTGTAATATATATTACAAATTGCTGGGAATTTTCAAAAAAACAAAACAAACAAACACGATATCATCAGTTAAATATTGCGGAAAAAGCCTCGGTAGGTAGGTAGGTATATATAATATATATTGTAACAAATAAATAAATACCTAATTTTTTTATTGGGATTTGACTTACAAAATAATTATTACTGTATGAGCGTTCAACTATATGAAAAAGTCATATGAATGAGGTAAAACTGAGAGAGGATGAGAGTGATCCTATGGCGTTGTTATATGGTTCTGTGCGTTTGTGTGTTTGTGTTGTGGTGGTGGAGTGGAAGGGTGGAATAGTGAGCAGGCGATGTTGCATGTGTAAAGCTTGTTTGTTCTTTGTTCCCTCCCGCGAGATGCTTTCCTCAAGGCGTTCCCATATACAACAATAATCACAATGTACATACAGAATCTGTCCACTGTAAATTGTACTGTACCGTAAACTCAATTTTTCCCAATGCTCAATACACATAAAATTCACTGTTTGGCGTATTTCGGAGAAGGTAGCAGTAGTAGTCGACTGACTCAAGAGTAATCACAACAATTATTCTTGTAATGACAAAATAATTCACTGTCTCATTCTGATCAGAAACTTCTCTTGCCCATTTCCACAAAAGATCGATGAATTACAGGAATTGAAATTATTTGGAATTAGCTCGATTGCCAATTTCAAATGGGAAATTGCAACGTGGGGAATTATCAACAGAGATATATAGAATCCCTTCCATTGTGTAACCTGCCATCCACAAAATCATGATGAGTCCCTTGCGCAACACAAAACGCACAGAGAGAAGTAAGTACATACATACCTCTCGTCGTAGAGGAGTCAATCTTCACAGAGTGTTTTTCTTTACTATATTTTTTTTTTTTTGACTTGAATTTTTGTCAGACCACCACACTACTATAAGGACGGAGACGAAGAGTCATGCTGACGAGGATGATACAACAACTCGACATCCACATCTCGACAAACGTAAGTTAACGGTAACGGTTCTCCTGTTGCTGTCCATTTACCGCACGACATCCCAAGATTTATTTATTTCCTCGCTTAATTGGATCTGAAGTACTGGATGATTTACTCAGAAACTCGGCTGAGTTTACAACAGTTTAAGACACTAATGTCCCTCACGTATCACGTTCCCTTCCCTCACGCTCAGACTCACTCACTATACGTCGTCGATGCGATCAAATGAAATGATATCAATTGGGAAATTTTTGGGATCTGTTGAACTCTTAGACTGACCGAGAGGAAGATGGTTCATGCCGATGTCGATGCCGATGCGGATGCCGATGTCGATGTGGATTTTGCTGTCGTTGTCGATGGTCAGTCAAATTTTTAGGACGGTATCACTAATCTTGTAAGAGTAACAGTGAAATTGGAGCCCTACAGTTAATGTAACTGTTTTGTGCAGGAAATTTCCTAATTTCCCTTGTTTATTATTATTAACTTATTTTTTTGCCTCATTTTTTTTTCGTGTGTGTCTCTTTCTTTTCACTAAATTTTCCTTTTAAAAAAGTAACAACGATATCGCACTCAAGATAAGCACAATAAACACAACAACGGAACTTGAAATTAGAAACAGAGCCGTGAATAGCCCGCAATTCGCAAACAATCAAAGAACCTTATAAGAAGAGTTTTTTTTGAGGAAGAATTAATGTGAACTATGAGTAATGAGGGCTGATACTAATAATAGTCATAGGTAGTGCTGTAATAGTGGTGGTAGTAGTAGTAGTAATGACTGGATGCTATAGTACTCCTACGGTACATAGGTACAATAGCCGAAAAAAAAATTCGTGCCCTCCTCATTTCTGCACTGAGACCGACGACTGACTAAATCGAGAATTGGAAACTAAAATTATCCTGAAGCACGATTTAAATTTAAATGAAAATTATGAGCGTCATACTTGATAGAAAACAAGAAAACTCATAATTATATATATAACTCATCCTTTGGTCTTGGTCTTGGTCTTGGACCATGCTCAATGGCATCGCATTATGATGGCTTTTCTCATAATATCAGTAATCCCACATTCATATAGTCAGAGAGTCATGGTAATGTAATGGTTGACTTTGGCCAACGTATGTATATATATATGTATTCTAAATGGAATATTTTGCAAGTTGTTAAAAAATCCCCTTATTTTAAAGGACGCTATATATATATATA
>JAQFZE010005103.1:0-10591 GCA_034695245.1 Dicyrtomina saundersi | reverse complement strand
ATCTTAGGGGAAGGTGTGTGAGAACTGTTTGTTAGCATCTTAGGGGAAGGTGTGTGAGAACTGTTTGTTAGCATCTTAGGGGAAGGTGTGTGAGAACTGTTTGTTAGCATCTTCGGGGAAGGTGCGCACGTCTGTTCATACGTGTGATATGTGCAGGGACGTAGACAGCGTGCTAATTGTGCATAGCTGGCTAAAAACTATTTCTTCGTGCTGTAGCATAATATCAATACCATTCATTGTCATGCCCTTCATTTCATAGCATCGTCCATTACTTTCACGCGGAGTCGATATACCTAATGTAAGAACGTGGGGCAATCAATGTTGGGTGTATTCGTTTGTACTTCGACTAGTCCACAAAGTACACTCTAGTACAAATACCTTTCGCCCTAGTCGTCTTTATATGAAAGGAATTGAATAGCTTCCAAAGAAAAGGATAATATACCTAGGCTGCAATACAGATCAGCAGTACCGTAAGCTACTATTCCATAATATTGTTAGGTTTAAGGATTTGCTTATGGGTTGATGTTAAGTAAATAAATGCTGGTTGATCGATTTGACTCCGTAGTGAATTAATAAATTAATCTTTAAGTTAAATTTTAATGAACAAATAACTTGTTAAGAAAGATTGGCTAACTATACAAGAATTAGTTGGTAGTTGTTCTGGGTTTGGTTGCTGGCTAAGAAGTAAAGTCTGTTGGGAATTCAGTCCCATATTCCAACAAGTAATAGGTAATAGCAAGCTATTGTTCCAATTAATAATTTAAACATTTAAAATAAATTCGATTGACTTGCATTTAAACTTACAATGATTTCCACATCGTGAATATTGCACAACACATGACATCACTTATCATTATTCAACTTCCACATTACGTAATTATAAATCTCTTAAAACTAAATCATTTCATTTATTACATCCTATGTGTCATTCATGAACTATTTCAATGCCTTTACTAAATTAACTATTATATTTGGCGATGCATAGATCGCCACCCTTAACAATATACCTACTATTTTGTAAGACACAAGTCGTGTAGTGTAGCTAATTTCCGTTGGGCGACGCTCCATGACGTGATGTGGTGTTTAGACGTGTCGCTCACACCCACGGAAAATATTAGTTCACACTCACATGCTTGTACAGTAAATCCGGTGCCTATAAATTTAACGATCAGTTGCAATATCGTACATCAATAGAACACTGCCCTTTAGACTATGAAATGGTAAATGCCGTAAAACACCAAATAAAAGCCCGCCTCGTATTGAAGCCCGCCTCCAATAGAAGCCCATAAGACATAATATATTTACCTGGTACCGTGATTAAGTTGAGTAAATAGATGCCCGGGCTTTTATTTGGTGTTTTACGGTACCTCCGTTTTAGTTTTGGACTTTTGTCTTAAGGCTTAGTTGATTGATTGATTGAATGATTGATTACTTTATTGTGCCTAAAGGCATATCACCCATCACACAAAGTTAACAGAGTTTGATTTTTAGATAATAGTTCCTATTTTAACAGTGTATTATTTATTACATAATTTGATTAATTGTTAAACGTTTTTAAGGTTTTAATTAAGTTCGGTCAACTTTGGTTACGTTGGGAGGAGCGCATCGCAGCAGAATTTAGACTTAAATAAAATGGGTATGTATATTGTGGAAAATAGTTTAAACAGATTAAAAGTCCTGTGCAATACAGATTTACAATTATTACCGAAAAAAATACCTCATTATCTGAACAAATTAGAATTTTTGAGATAAATTATTAAATAATGTTTTGTGAATTACAAAACTGCACTTCGTTTAAAAATCGGACAGAAATTGTATGAGCTAGCCAAAGAATTATAAATTCGTTTTATGGTCAATTAAATATGGCGCCCGTTCAACTAACATTAGTAACTTACTATGTTACTAATATAATTACTTTTAAAAATCAGACTTAGCGAGTCAGAATACCCATTAGCATCATGTTCTTAAGCAAATCTAGTTTTTTTCACATGCTCTTTTTAAAAAAAAATATATAAAGCCGATTCGGCGTGACCACTTCTGATTCTGACCCTTCCCTCGTAAGTCATGTTCTGACTACTGAGTCGGGGCAGCCAGACACGCTCTGGATTGGTGTTGGATGTTGGTGATTTTTCCCTGGTTGCCGGGTGGGGACATTGAGGGGGTGTTGTGGAGAACTGAAGTGAGTGGGTGCTTTTCCATACATATATATGTGACAGTTCTACTGTCTGAGACAGAGATGTTGGATGTCTTAATGTCGGTACCTACTGCCTCTCACTGTATGTTTCATATAGCTCAATACATTCATTCCGACTCATTCTGCTCTGTAGCTACAGAGGTCACCTCCCAATTACTTTCGAATTGCGTTGTGGGTGTTGGGTATCGGGCAGATCCTTTTCTCTTCTTAACGTGGCAGCTCAAGATGTTTTAGTGGAGTTACCTGTTCTCAATTCCTCTGCTTGCAGGAAAAAACCTTTGATAAATATTCCCTATAGGGAAGTGTAATCTACAGTTCGCTGACATTCAGTCGAATTTAAGTATTCACTATCCACGTCATTTAATTAAAGATACTAATATGCGCGATAAGGAACTTGAGCTACATGTCCATACATGTACATACATGTACTTACACGCAAAGTACCATCATTGTAAAGCAAAGTTGAGGGACGAGATATGCCGTAATGGTGATTAGTCTTGTAAATTCATACATACGTACGTACATACGTATATATATACATACATACATAGAGATATGCCTAGGCATAATAAAACTGAAAAGTTGGGCAGGGGTAGAGATAGTTCCGACCCTTAAAAAAGTGAATAGGGCAGGGGTAATTATAGTTCCAACCCTCAAAAAATTGAATGGGTCAGGGAAAGCAGTAATTCCGACCCTTTAAATATTTAGTAGGGTCGGGATAAGGCTAAAAAAACCGCTTCACGGCAATAGGGCAAGGTAGGACAGTGCAAATTTTAGCGTCCGTCACTGCATTTCAAAAATCGCATTACGTTGTACGTTTGCGATTTGTTAATAGCGATGTTAATAGTAACATTTTTACAAATAGGCGTATGGACAGGAGATCGCCAAATCATAACAGGTCTGCATCTCCTAGAGCTAGAAGTCGAACTCCCACGCGGTATCGGAGAAGTTATCACAGTCGTTCTCGATCTCGGTCGCGTTCACCAAACCGAGATAGATCTAGAAGTCCTCTTAGAGAAAAAGCAGAAGCTAAAAAACCAGATGTAGATACTGAAGTACCAAGTATTGAACTGGATGATGCGAAAACTCATTTACAAAGTGTTGTGCGAGCTGTAAATCATGTGGAAAAACTAGACAGTAAGATATTAAATACATTGTTTCACTAAATCAATGGTAAATGGCGTATGCGCTAATTTTGTGTTTTTTTACAGAAATAGGTTATACTACCATAAGTGCCACTGGTGGAAGTGATAGGTGCCGGGATTTTGATGGTGAAATACTGAAATACTAATAAATATTATAACGAAAACTATTATTTCTAACAATGCTGAAATTTAAATTCGAATAAGTGATTCGATGATAACTAATAAAATGTCTTAATTGTTTATCTGTCATTGTTTCTACAGAAAAGGGTTTGTGTATGAGAGGAGAGCTATGTCCTTTTGATCATGGGAAGGATCCAGTAGTACTGGAGGATATCTCCGTTTCCCCGCGTGGTTCATCAGCAGATTTTATGGGAGTTACTGGAGTGAATAATGTATATTCCCCACAAATTGTTCGCCCAGCATTGCCTATCATACGTGAGTTAACTTAACATTTATTAAGCAATTTTCATTTCGTTTACTTTATATCAATTTAAAAATTGATATTACTGTTTTGTAAAGCTAATCCAGGAATAGAGCCTACCTTGTGTTGGGGGGCAGTTCCGACACCCTTTCGTCCACGTCATATGGGTAAGATAGTTTAAGTACTTTTTTATTTTGTCATTAACTTCTAAGAGCGCGGTGTGTACATCTAAAAGTTTTTGCGATCGAAGCGAATGTATTATGGCGTTTGCTCTCCAAATTTCACTCCTATCTACTCGTTGAGCCAAGCCTTATGGCTTATTACATGAGGTTAGCATAAATCTGCTAGTTCTAGCTGCTAGATCTGATCATGTAAACAGTAGCGTGTATCTACCTTAAGGCATGGCTCACACGGTGTTTGGATTGGATGACTTGCAAACCGATCCGTCATGTTATTTATCCGTATCCTATCCGGATATCCTTAACTATCAGATTTAAAAAATATAAACATAAGTTTAGTTTTATCATTAGTATTTACTAATGAAAATATCACCATTACTGTTGTCTGAAATAACTACAAATACTAAGGTAATTAAATCTAGCTGGTGTATTTTACTTAATAATAATAAATTTACTAATAATAACTAAATCCGGCAAACCAGAGATAGGAGTTGTGTATGTACGTTTGAAGCAAATATTCTACATAATGAATTCCAAATAATTGTGTCCGGCGACGTCCGTCGTCCATCCGCTGTCACTCTCCCAACGTCCCATTGCTTTGCAGCATAATACGCATGTGCTGGCAATTTCAATGCGAATCTCCATAAACTACATAATACTAAAATTCAAATAATTCTGTCCGGTAACGGCTGTCATCCATCCGCTGTGGACCCCCCCCCCCCCCCCCCCCACCAACTTCCCATTGGTTTGCAACATATTACACCTGTGCTGGCAATGTCAATGCAGATCTGCTTAGTCTACACAATAACAAAATTAAAATAATTCTGTCCGTTGACGTCTGTCGTCTATCCGCTACCCTTCTTCTTTAAAATTCTTGCTCTGAACTCCGAGGACGACGGACGTGTCCTTCTCTGCCCTCGTGAGCAAATTTCAGTAAGTCTTTTTTCTATTTTGGTTTTTGACTTCAACACACCGTTCGCGAGTCTACCTAGCAGTTGTGGGTTTAGCGTGTCAGGGCTGTGTCGTTGAGGTTTCTTATCTTCACATGGGACAACTTTTGGTATTTGTGATAAGCGTATATCAGCTTATCAAAGCTGTTTTAACATATAGTTAACAAGTAGGAAGATTATGTAACTTCAAAGAAGAAGCAATGTGCAGGCAATCACATTGCTGCTTTACTGAAGTTATTTAAGAATAATCGCGATCCCAGCCCGGGCACGTTGACCCCAGCTAATAGCACTATCAGCAACTGCTGGAACATCTCTGGTATTTTGTAAATAGATTTGATTAGTCTCGCTTAATTAAATGCAAGTTGGACTACGTGCTGGTATTTCGGGAATATGCATAAATTCCACCAATGATATCGGCCCTTAATAAATACCAGTACTTTAGTCTGATTGAATTGTCAATTCTGAGCAACTCATAGGCATAGTCATAATCACTAAATAGATAGGTAAACGGACTTTTCCTACCCACGACCAAACCTAAGACTTTTCCTACCCAACGTAGACAAGATTATTTTACTAGCACGCCTTATTTAAAACTTATGTAAATTAACTCAAGGCTATAGTAAAATACTGAAGTTGTGGGGCTATCTTTGCGGGATGTGTAGTTTCTTATTTTTTACATGGGTAGGAAAAGTCCTAGGTTTTGTCGTGGGTAGGAAAATTCCGTGTAGAAACCATATGGGTAGGAAAATTACGGGTAGGAAAAATCCTACAACCACTAGAACTGACAGTCTCAAAGTTACTTGTTTACTAGCACACACATCACTAAAATAAGCACGCTTGAAATTAGTGACTTCGAATTTGATGTTTCTGGCTACTGTGAAGAGCATAATAAAAGTGTGAACACGCTCAAATTCGGAATAATTGGAAAAACTAAACGTGGCCGTCAAGTTGGTATCTGTGAAGGGTTTGAGTATACCTTCAAAAGAAAACCCGATAATGGAAATACTCCATTTGTGTGTCCGAGAATTAACGGCCATGTTTGTCCCGGACGACTTACTTTACACAGTAATAAATCTATTGCTCTGACGAAGGCTTGCAGGGGCCATTAATCATCAGCTATTGGGGTCTGGGACATAACGTCGCTGCCGTAACGTCGCCGTCCATAACGTCGCCGTCCATAACGTCGCCGTCCATAACGTCGCCGACCAAAACATAGTTATTGCCATTTGTATAGACCTCCAGGCTATCTAAGCACTAATAATGTACTATTTAAAGATATTATTAATGTTAGTAACTATGCATGCAATATCTCTGGAGAATTATTTATTCTTGGAAATTTCAATGTTGATTTAATGCTGCGTGACTTTGAGTCGAAATTTTTGACGCATTGTACAGCTAGTATGAATTTGCAATAGTTAATCAAAACTCCGACGAGGGTTACACTAAAAAATAGAACGCTGATTGATCATGTTTATGCTAGCAGTATGCAAAATGTAAAGGATAGTAGTGTTATTCAATGTGGGCTCTCTGACTATGACATTGTGTTTGTAGTTAGGAAGAAAAACAGACAGACCTCTTGTTATAAAAACAAGGAACTATAGTAATATAAATGTTAAAGATTTGGAATCTGTAATAGAAAAGACGCAAAATTGTATTATGGATAGCTTTCAAAGTGTAACGAACGACTGTATGTATTTGAATCTTTAACTCACTGCATTTTAGAACGTAGACTTCCGATTGTTAATCATATTATAAAGCCTAGACCAGCGCCGTTGTTGACAGCTATAATTAAGAAGCTGATTCATTGCAAGAATCACTTAAAGAAGGTAGCTATTCTACATAAGAATTTGAATGACTGGGTTAGGTATAAGAAGCATAGGAACTACGTTACCTATATAGTTAGGAAAGCTAAAGTTTAATATTTCAAAACCAAGTTTAATAATTGTAAGGACTCCAAAGAATCGTGGAATGCATTCAAATCACTGATAGGTGACAATGTTCCAACCACCCTAATAACAGAACTTAAAGGATAACAAGGTATCTTGTTTACACCTAGTGATGTTCGTAATGCTTTAGCAAGTGCATTTGTGTTAAATAATACAGAAAATAATTATCAAATTAGTGAATTTGCTAAGTCTTTGAATACTGACCCAAATATTGATTTCTTACCTGTTTAGCGGTGGAGGTTATATAATTAGTAAAATCTACTAAGGGCAGCTCTACAGCTGGGTTTAAAAATATTGCGCCCAAAATTATTAAGTTGTGCTCGACTACTTTTGCCCCTGTTCGTGTAAAGCTGTTTAATTATGCATTTAATACTGGGGAATTTCCTGCTGACTTCGAGGAGGCAGTAGTAACTCCGATTTTGAAACCCAATGTTAGTAAGCACTCTTCGTTATCGTATTGGCTGATTTCAATTCTTTCTTTTCTAGCCAAGCTTTTTGAGGCTAATATTTCTAATAGGATAATGAGCTTTGTTGAAAACAATAAACTCTTATCCAAATTTAAATTTGGGTTTCGGAAAGGAAAATCGACTTTTCATGCATTTAACAGATCAGATATTTAAGAGTATAGAAGCAAAACTATTTACTGCAGTATTATTTATTGACCTCAATAAAGCCTTTGACTCGGTTAATAATGTGAAGTTACAGGATAAATTGAAATCAAGATACAAACAACCTTTCTATCTAATAAGAACTCTATGCAGTAATCTTTAAAGTCAAACTTTTAGAGTTAAGTTAGGTACCTACTTTTATTTCTAAGCCTTATGGTCTAAGCGTTGGTGTGCCACAGGGCAGTGTACTGGGATCTGTTTTGTTTATATTATTTTTTGACTATATATGTGATATGCTTAAATCACCGGCAATGTATGCGGATGATGTAGGACAACTTTGTGCTGAACGGACCCAAGACCTGCTCAAGGTTAGCCTTGGAAATGTAACTAAAACTGTTTTTATGGATTTTTATAATAATAGGACAAAGCGTAAATGTGGATTTGATACTATTTTATCTAACAATAATAATATTTGTAAAGTCTCCTCATTTAAATATCTGGGGATTATATTTAAGTGTAATCTAAAATTTGATTCTCATTGTATTTATGTTATACAAAAAGTTGCTTTCAAATGTGCTCGACTTGTGAAGTATAAGAGGTTGATAGACCCTAAGCTTTTTGCTATAGTATTTAAATCGTAAGTTTATTCTATATTGACTATAGTCTTCCTATCTGGGCTAGTGCACCTATGCTATTGCTTGATAAATGTCAAAGTACCCTTGACTTACCTCAAGTGTATACTTTTAAAGGGTTACTATTTTAATATTAAGGCAAACAGGTAGCTTGGGTTCCCTAAGCATCATATAGGAATCTATGTTAATTTATGTAAGTTGTTTGAAATGTATAGTTTGCTAACTGTTTCTGAACGAATTATATATATTACATTGTTAACTACGCTTACTCTAATTAAGCAAAATGAGAAACTTGATGTTATTATTGAAGTGTTGGATACTAGAAAAGGTCACTCACAAATAGTTTTAAACTTTTTGTACTACAAAAATCATCTTTTTATTATACTGCTTATCAGTGTAGAGCTGTATCTATTTGAAATGCATTACCTGTTAGTATTTATAAGCAAAATAATTTATAAAATTTTTAATTTGAGTTAAGCAATTGGCTTATTAACAATCGTAGTAATATCTATATATTACCTTAATAACTTTACATATGTAGTCTTAGATATATATTTTAAGTGCTTATTTCCTGAAATCAGTGTAATTATTCGCTGTGTGAAATATGACAATAAAGCAATTACTTGTGAAAGAAGCTAGTAAGAAAACTAGCGACCAATCTGACCACCTCGTGATGACTAATAAAAGAGTGAATGGTTTGCTAGTAAATGTTAAATATTCGGCGACCGGTTTTAATGTTTATTTCAAATTTCGTCAGGCTGGAATATACAGATAATCAAATATTTACTTACTTAAAACATCCCTAGGTACATAATGTTTCCAGGCTTAAATGTGTAAATCGCCAGTTAACTGTTGAATATTGAATTTAAAAAACCAAGAATTACCATAGACTTTTACGTTATTTTTACTTACAGTTAATATGAGCAGATTAGTTGTAACTAGCATTCAAATTAAAACTTACAGCACTACGAAACAGTTTTCCTTATTCTCTACATTCTGTGTAAAGCCAGCCGCATCGGTCGACTCCAATTCTATTCATAAGTTTAACTCCTGAGTTCTCAATAGCTCAGCCTTCAACTCATGTTAAACATCACATTCTAGAATTATTTACCGTTCTAATTTATCAGGCTGACCAAATTCAGCCTTGAACTAAACTCCTGATTTGTCTTGTTAACTGTTAAACTGTAATATTTAGTGCACGTTGACTCCAGTCATAATATACTAATATTACATACTCAAATCTTTAAGATCCGTCCGTGTACCACGGGCCATGCCCTTCTCATTCATTTCCTATATATTACCAACTTAAACCTAATTTCACTGAATTTAGCTTCAACTTCCATCTAAAAACTCTGTCTTTTTCAGTCTTCGTATCTTTAACTACTGACTACTGTAAATTAAACACTAAAATTAATTCGTCTTTTACATTAAATAAACTAATTCAAAGTCTTTTGTGGAAGCGAGTTGTTTTGCCATTTGTTATTGAAGTTAAGTCAATCAGTGGATATTAGAATCCACGCATTTCTGAGTCGCAAGAGTACAGATATTTTCTCTATTAATATCTTTTATTTTGCGTTACCTAATCATCCAGAGATTTGAGAGTAAAGCATTACAACTTCGACTTCTCTTCTCTCTTTTTTACACCTTGGTTCCGCCACTAAACAACAATTGTTGAGTAGGTGCGTGAAGTTGTTCAATGAAAGTTGTGTATACACTTTGAAATCAAATCTCACACTGAAGTTTAAAATTGTAACTCGAATTTAACTTTAAACAGCTAAAAATACTATTATTTCTGTTAGGGGGGCTTGATAGTCTCGTGTACTAATGGTTAGTAAAAGAGATAGGGGAGTCGAGCATCGAATACTCGTACTTGCATGTTGTAGTGAGATTCCCTTATACTAAGCTCTCGCGGTGGGCAACCCTGCTCTGACTTCGCCAGTGCAGACGTGAAGGAAAGGGATGTTGGGGAGGGGGGCGTGGCAAAAGAGGCAAAATACGTGAACGAACGTTATTTGTGGCGATTCTCTGCCCGCTGTCTACTACTAATCAGCACAGTCCTTCACTCCATTCCTTTCCCTTCTCCTCACTAAGTGCACGATGGAAGCATGTATTATAGGTATTTGATTATCATATAGGCAATGGTGAAGGGCAGAGAATGGGATCTCTTAGTGTCGAAATTGAAGAGCTAATGCAACTGAAACTTTACTCTGTTGTAGGCCATGTAAAACAAACAGATACCTGCTGGAATGCAGTATAATGTTTAAGTTTGAAAGATGATGCTGTTGCCTGAAGCACTTTGACTAGTTGCAACTTAGGATTTAAGTAATTGATGAAAAGCTTAATGCGGTTTAGTACTACACTTTATTGCGGGAGCTTCAAATCATAAAGTAAATTAAAAAGAGTGAGACCATAAACGACTAGAATTAAGGCCCGTTGTCATGCAACGGAGTTGTAGGGGCCGTCTCGGTCTGTGGGATAAAATTTTAAAGACTGTGCAGTTCCACAGACCAAGACGG
>JAQFZE010005102.1:0-10592 GCA_034695245.1 Dicyrtomina saundersi | reverse complement strand
ATAGTTTTCCATCGGACACAATATTATCTCGCCGACAGAACAATTTCCGATCGATTCCGAAGCCATATTTTTGCGTGGGTAGGTTAAATGATATTCTTTACATGCATTGTAAATTCCAAAAGACCGCAAAAAGCTCTCACTGCGCTGTGAGACTTTCATCAGAGCACAATTTTACGCAACGAAATATATTGCCTGTGCGAAAATATAAAGAGTTCATAAATAAAGTTGTATGTTTTGCACGAATATATGATTCGTAGGTAGAATGCGAGTATTGAAATCAAAATTTGCATTAAATTAGGATCTTACACAATGCCCGGAAAACGAATTTACATTAGGATTGTAAATGAAATTGGTATTTATGCTTCAGGCGCTGCTACTTCCCCATTTATATAATTTTTATCTCATAATTTGGTATCAAATTATTTTGCGCCTAAGGCTACACTGTTCATTAATTTATTTCATAAATTTTCTTGTATGACGAAATAAACATATATTTTGAAAATTATGTTTTATTATTTCTACTCATTTTGATTGTATGTTTTCAGCTAGATTTAATCAAAATCAAAAGCGGCAACCAGGACTTTAAAGGAATTTTTTATGGTTAAACTTGTAACAATTGAAATTTTGTTTCTGCGGTTTCAAAAACGCAAAGCAAGAATTTTTAATATGATTACGAGTACATTTCTGTATTTTATACAATTATGAACTGAGTACAATAAGCAAATATTTACAGACTAATCCACTCCCAATTATTATAAAAATGGAAGCAGGATAGTATACAGTATAACGCTAACATTAGGACTATCGCTACAAATCTACCTACACACAATAATTCAAATTAAATCTGTACCCACAAAATAATAGAAACTACGCACACACATCAAAGAAAGCACTGTACTAGTTACTGCCATACTGTGTGACTTACAGTGAAATTACATTCAAATTTGCAAAATTATTTTCCACAGTAATAATAACAATAATATGAATAACTACTCGTCACACTTTCACCACTGCATTACAAGTTTTGACTGAAAGAATTTACAATTTATGAATTTACACAGCTTGAGGTTGATTCTGTTAGGCTTAACTTGTGAAATTTTTTTACTCTCGTCTCTCGTGGGAGTTTTAGGTTAAGTTAGCGTTAGACAATCGATACTAACGCAGCAGATGCATGCCACAAGATTCAACACGACTTTCTACACCCTACATGAACTCACTCACAGACTCTGAATCCACAGTGTGCTGTAGACTGCGTACAAAGTACAGCCTCAGACAGAGCCATGGCCGCACGTAGGAAGGATACAAAGTATGAGCTTTATTTTTCTATAGAGAATTTTACCAGTCCTAGTACATGGAAACCAACGCCCGTATTTGAACTCGCCAAAAACCATACAAAAACAGAGCATAACAAGAGCACTAGTACAGATTCTACACTCGAATCTAGTAGCTCTTGTATAAAGTTGTATTGCTGTGTGCTTTGCTTTGATTATATAAGTGACTACCGTTCACTCAAACGTCGCATCTATGCAATGTATGTAGTATCAAAATTGAGGCTATGCATATATGGCTCTAGCCATAGCTATAATTGTGGCCGTAGGTTTTTCTTTGTGCAGTGACATTGGTAGTTGTACAGTTTGTTCCTCGTGCTTTCACTCTGGTTCCACTTCTGGTCCTTGTACTGCTCGTACGAGTAGTTCAAAGTTTGGAGGAAAATGTAGTGGTAGTGAGTAGGAAACTTTTTGCAAACTACAACTAGTGTGCGGTGTATTATTGTAATGTTCGCGTATACCATTGGGATACTCTATGAACATGAGCATGGACTCGTACAACAACAACTACCACAACCAATACTCGTACGAGATGAATTTTCTCAATGTAGATCTTACAGTATGGGAATGCATGCTTCTACTTTTGAATAGGCGTATAAATCCTGTACAGTCTACGATATACGTTATACATATATTTTAGATGTAACCAAAATTCTGGCTCCCTATAATACTGTGAAGATTCTAGCATTACTAAAGCCAACTGCAAAAATCCATTTCGCGTTTGGTCCTGTTCCATAATTTTAAGGCTGTGCTTTACTATAGCACACTTTCACGAGCATTGATACTATATATATGTAGTCAGCGCCGTCGACTATGTAGGAGCGACAGCAGCAGCACTATTACAATTCCTATTGCTTTCTCTATAGCTACAGTTTCCTGCACATGTTCTGCTACAGCTACACATACACACACTCCTTTCTCTTCTATTTACGGCGAAACTGCGACTGCAATTCCGATCTAACACAGACGTAAAGCCCGAGTCAAAGGGAAAAGGAGAAAGTACAGGGATCGCCAGTGCTTTCTCTCTCGCTCAAAATAAAACAGTACACACATGTATGAAGAGATTGCAGTCTGCAGTAGACGTGAACGTAGACGTAGACATAATGCTACAAAATACGTTATACCACGACCAATATATACATGGCTAAGGTTGTGCGAGCTTTTATATACTTGACACTTGCTCGACTACAATACAAAAGTTGTGAGTTGTTGGATGTTGGATTTAATGAAAACGTTGGATTTAGAAGATTTTGGACTCAATTGCAGTATGATGACCTATGGAATAGTGACTATAGTATTTGAAATAAAGGGGAACCAACGTCAATGGAAAAGTTGAAGCCAAATCCAAAACTAATACCAACGCCATTCTGAAGCCAAGTAAAGAGGAATTGGAGACGCAGCAGAGTTTATAGTAGGCTTTATAACAGTCTCGCGTCTTGGGTTGAGAATTTAATCCAAAAGTAAAGTGTAAAGTATTCGGGTGTAAAATAAACCATTCTGTCAGCCTATTTCTTATCTTCCCTTGTTGCGTTCATGTTTCTCTCTCCTAGAACAAAGAGAGAAAGCATTTGTAATGGGAGCGGCGCAATGTACATAAACGCTGCACACCTACTCAATTTAATTTGCATTAGTTGTTGTTCTTGGGTCCTCACTGGATTTTAAATTTAACATGCGTGTGAGTCTAGAGAGAGACGAGAGAAAGTAAATCAGAAAACAGAGCTTGTTTTCTTGTTATTTAGCATGTATTTTGTATTTTCCATGTAGGAAGACAGATTCCTCTTATATATTTGCGTTTATCTCCCTTGCATACATTTCTGCACTAACACTATAAGATACTTGTTTTTTTGGTTCGGGTTTTCATATGTATATTCGCTAGTTCTTTTCTCTGTGTTTTCTACTTTCTCCGTGAACAACATTATGCATTCAACTATGGTAGAATCTCTATTAGTGAATAGCTAAAATATGTAGGGAGGACGAGAGCAGTGGACTTTTTGAATTTGCCTTGGTTTTGCTTTCACTTCACTTTCCTCGCTTTTACTTCCCTGTCCACATTTAGAGTAAACATTTGTCTGCATTATTAATTTATGAAAATATTTTTGGAGCTTGAATTGGTTTCTACTGGGAGGAGCTGGAGCAACCAACATAGCTATGCATACGTAAATTAAACTCACGACTTCAAAATTCCTCAACAGTAATAATGAATTGCATTGCCAAACCATTCCATACCCCTGCCAATGCTTTGGGTGTGTGTGTAGGTATGTTCATTATACGACAACTCCAGCTACTCCTACTGCTCTATTATGCTTTATTGTACAGTAGTTGTAGTGGGTAGCATGTACTCTCTTAGATTTAATGAATCTGAAGAAAATACATATACGAAATAACTCCGTCTTCCGTCACGCTGTGAAGGAGAGGGAAAGCTGAGCTGTGACTGCGTGTGTGTATGTGTGTGTTGGAGAGAATAGAGAAAGTGGATGACTTGGTTTGGTGTACTTTGCTTTGCTTTTTTCCACGCTGTATGTAGTTCTATGGGGAAAGTTGTTAGTTGGCTATTGGAATATGGGACTGCATTCCAACCGGTTCTACTTTCTCCTGAGTTCAGTACCATCCTCAAAACTCGTTTTTCATGATGCAGAAGAAATAGAAATAGAAATAGGGGAATGAAAATAACAAGGAGAACCACAGTAGACACGAAGGAAGTAAAGGTTGAGAGAACAGGTCATAAAACTTCTAGCTCTGGCCTGGCTTTGGCTCTGCATTTGCTGGTTAGGTTCGCCTTCGTTTTTAGCTATTCAAGTACATATTAAACGAAGAATAAAAACCACACCATGAATCTCGTGACTTGCTTTTCCCTCTTCAGTTTAAATAAGTGTATTACGTACTTTTTTTTATATATGTAGTTTTTGATATGCGTAATTATGATTATTTCTTTAGTCAGCTTTCATTTTGAATTAAAACCCAAAGATCGAAATACCTATACAAACATAATAATATAGTGACTGAGCTACAGATGCAAAATATTAAGCGCAGGCATTGCATAAACAATGCAGTTAGACGTATTATTATTGGTAGAATGGCTACTGATTTCAAAATAGTTTCTTAATAAGAATTCAAAAAATAAAAAATAGGAAAGTTATTTTAATAAATTTTGAAAATCAAAATGAGCAATGTATTAATTGCGTGGTTTTATAAATGGTAATATTTGCAAAAGTAACAACGTTCCGCACTTTATAAAATTACAAAATATTTAAATTACCTACACTCATTTTAAAAGTGTAATAATATATATAATATAACCCCGGGTTGCAAGATTAAAAAACTTTTATTTATTTAACCTTCTTATATTTTAAATTGAAATACTTAAGTTGATTTTTAATTATACTCTAAGGTAAAAGCCGAATGAAAAGCCAAAATCTATTTTTAATATCTAGAAGAGTCTATCTAAATAATCCATAACACAACATTTAGATATGTCGTTGTGATTGTGCAATTAATATTAATGAAATTAAAGTGTTAAAGTAGTGAATTGTTAATACAGATAATAATAGAATTGCAATAATACATACAATATGAATTGTAGTCTTGAAGTTCGATTAAATTCCATGAATACTTAATCGATACGAATGGAATAGATTTTAATTATTAAATAATTTAATTAGCTAGAAAAGTACAAACTTAACCAATATACTTTCCACTGCACACTCATCCACCATATAATTCTTATTTTAAAAGCTGTGTTTCTTCTTTGTGTATCTTAAGAAAAGTTGTATTGTCTTTAATTAGGCTCGGTCGCTCGGTACGCATCGTTATGCCAATCTCAGTGTATGTAAATGTAGTTGTACATGAACTTAGATTATATAGCCCAAGGATAAAAAGTTCCTTCAAGATGTAATTTTAATGTCTTGTCTAGAATTTCTAGAAAGGAAAAGAAAACCTTGTGAAATATTATACGTATTAAACTTTTGAACAAAACGAACATCTACACAACTATAATGACACTGACAGAGGCAAAGACAAGAGCTGGAGGACGAGTGACAAGGCATATAGTTCTGACATATCAAGAAATACCCGACACACGCTTTTACATTATTAAATAAACAACCTCACAAGAAAAAAAAATCCTATGAATTTCCTATTCTTGTTAGCTTAAACAAACAATAGTGAAAAAGACAGGAAAGAAAGGAAGGCAGAGTTAGACAAAGGTAATTGGGAGAGTTTCGGTTGAGTCTCACAGTCGAGTATATTCTCACAGAGAAAGTAAAACTTTCCCTGGAGCTATATAGAATTTCTTAGAAAATCAAATTTAAATTTCAAGTACATACATACAATAAAAATTACCAGCTTGAGAAATTCCTAGTTTTCCCTGGGTCTACTTTCTTCTTTGAGTCAATATGAAAAAGAAATGTAATATTTCTAAAATCACAGATGGCATTAAAATTGTATATCAGTGTATTGCAGTGGTTAAAACAAAGTAAATTATTTAAAGCTTGTGTTTGGGTATTGCAGCTATTCAAATAATACGGATAAATATTATTTCTACATTAGAAATGTTTCTTGACAAAATTGGATAACCTCATTTTTTTTAAACCAGATTATTTGAGTTGCGTATAATATTATGTAACTAGATTCTTTACTGTGTAGCATGTTAAAGGTCAAAGTTTAATTATAATAATTTTAAAAACTAGCCAACAATTTTTATGTTTCTATAGCAAAACAGGATAAGTCCATAAATTATTGTTATTTGACAAAACTGAATAGGTCCCGGTGAAAAATGTTTTTCTGAATTAACTATATTATAGTATTCGAGTGGTTTGGTAGTTCCCAAAAATTCTTTAATTTCGATTCGCAAAATCAATGACCTACAACAGCATTAAAAATTCTAACCCTTTAAAAATACGATATGATATTCGATTTCTCAAGCTATTAAACTTCCGATTGTATGTAGAATGGAGTGCAAAAACTGCTTATCGTTAGTATTGGAAAACATTAAAATCTCATCTTGTGGGACATTATCATTTGTCGAATATTATGCTCATACCAAGTCAGTAATGATCTCAATGTCGATTTCGATTTCGATTTTAAGAAGCAAAGTACTACACAGGAATTCCCTTGTAGGCTAAATATTATAGCAAATATCTGTATTACAGTACCGTGGGCAGCTAACAAGATAATCATCATACTTTAATGTACCCTATTATAAGAACAATATTGCTTCGCACTCTATATACATCCCTGTATTCCTTCAAAATCATTACTGTGAAGCTTTGAACGTAATACACAGTTGGTCCTATATACACTTCTTATCTTGTTACATTTATTTTACAGCATGTATGTCACGGGATATTATTTGTGCAGATACAGATACTAGTAATGATAATAACGATAACGACAACGATACTTGTACAGATATTTCCTTATTTATATTAAATTGCTGTAGATATACCCTTACACTAGACATCCATATAGCCTACAGTATACCACGATCACCATCAAGTTAAACATTGACATTAGAAAAATACATTATAAACATTATTATTGATTCACTTTCACCACTTTCTCCGCTTACTTTACTACTCGTCTCGCCCTAGCTAGTGTTTCTTCATGGCGAGTGTGTACATATAACAGAATATAATTTTACAACAACTGATATAATTACCATCATACTACTCTGTACACCATACTTTGTGTGTATTCAACATAATGCACAACTAACATAGGTAGCTTGAGTTAAAAGGACTGAGAGAGAAAGTAAACTGAGTAAAAAGTAAATAGGTGTAATAGCTCTTGTACTCAGTATGTAAGTAGGACGGTCAGGATCTAATAATGGTGATGATGTGTGCTAAATGGGCTTGTTAGAACTTAAAGTTTGAGTCATTAGCATGTAGATTTTCATTTTTGTCTTGTTTTTCTTTCTTCCCCTTTCTTTATTTCTTCTTGGCAAATCTGCAGACTCTTGTGTCGCAAGATGTTGAGTTGTGGAAAAATGAAAAGAATGATAATATTATTATCGCTTTTTATTTGCCTCTCTCTCTCCGACTGCTATTACTCCCTTAGCGTTTTTCGAGAAGGGAAATGAAAACAGAAATTATAATGAGGAAGATAGGGAGTATAATTTAATATACAGCCCTGTGACGGTACCGGTACCGGCACCGGTACCGGTCGTAGTATTTGCTGAACTTTACTTTTACTCCGACCAAGGCTCATTTTTTTTTATTTACTTAGCTTTCGTACGAGTTGGAATTGGAATTGGAAGTAGGAATATGATGATGATAACAATAGCCCAGCTCAGGCCAGGCCAACTAAATACAAGACAAGCCAGGAGGCAAAAGCAAGCTAAACCACACACACACACACAATAATCAGACCTAGAAAAGAAAACCAATTTATTTATTTAACTATATCTCTGTATGCTGCTATATCACTTATGCACTCTGAAATGCCTATATACGTCTGTCTAGTCCTAACTTGGTACTACAACAGTGGCTCACGACTTGGAAAAGAAAATGTCTATATATGTAATATAAATGCAAATAAATATACACGCACAACTTTATTGGCAAAAGTACAAAATTTCTGTAATGGCTATGAGCTGAGTGAAAAAGTAATCGAGCTAGTTGCTAGTTGGGAAATTCCAAATTTCGTGGCTGTTTTTGGTCCATGTTCTATAGTTCTCTTTTAACTCCGTAAAACTATTATGATAATAGAATCTAAATGGTATATGGCTCAATTTCACATGTGAAAGCAGTAGTATAATAACGAGGTATAGCCATGATAGTGGCGGGAGGATTACACGGTCTCTGCTGTATTGGTATTTGCTGGTCGTTTAAATTGTATATCATTGTGCATATTTCTTAAGCATATTCCCACATACATTGATGTATTTCTGTGGTCCGATCCAGGTTCTGTTATTTAACCTGCCAATCTAAATATTAAGACGTTATTACGTCCCTGTAGTTGAATTTCTATCATTTTCCAAGATGCTTAATATTTTAATTGTTGATTAAATTAAATTACTGTTGCGATTCTCTCGATTCAAATGACCACTTAATTTTAGTTCCAAGTCTTATCGACTCGAAAATTGGAAAGATATATATAATGAAGAAAATTTACTTTCCAAAATTTCTAATAGCAAATACATGTAACATTTGTATAGGCTGTCTCACAAATGGCAATGGCCAAAGTCCAAACCCGAATTTTAATTTCACTTTCACTCTCTCCTCAACTAATTGTTTAAGACTGGACTGAAGGTCGTAAATGGGAAATGACTGTAGGTGTTGGCATTCCCGTTGGCAGTGTGGAACAACACTATCACAGTCGGGCTCGGTTCATTATCCTAAGGCTCAGACAAAGTCTAAAGACGGAAATTAAAGAGGAGATAAAAAAAACATTGGTGGGACATAAGCAGCTTTCACTCAGACAGTGACAGCATATAACGGGACAGACAACACCGGCAATGGCGCCTCTTACTCTGTAACGTACATACATACATACACACATACATACAAAAGCCGCTTTGTGTTTTATGCCTTGTTATTTTATCATACGCGAATAGAATACGAGGAGAGGGCCAAAATAGACGACGACGAGTGAAAGCTGCTGTATCAACATATGTACTGCAATAAACAGTGAAATGGACGGAAAAAGTGTGTACAGTACAGAGAGAAAAAGAGACCGAGAGTACAAGTAAAGACACACGGCTAAATAGTAATAGTGTGAGAGAAATGTTGGGGAAACTTTTAGGAAGGATAATGAGGAGCTCAATGGCTTTAATGAGACTTGTTTGTGTCTTCTCATGCTCTTGTTCATATATTGCTTCATTTTCATTTTCATTGTAGACCGGGTTTGGTTGCGTACGTTGAGACTTGGTGCTCGTGCACTCGATCTACGATAGTACTGGTATTTCGAATGGCAGTGGTACTGGTGTAGGAGTAGTAAAGTGAAAGTCTACAAGAACAGGAGAGAAAGGCTTCTTCTTTACTCAAGAAAAGTTCCGTTTTTGCTTTCCTTTTTCCCTTTCGTCATTTCTAACTCAAAGTCTTTCGTCGTGAGCCGTCATTGCCTTCACTCTAGTTCTGTCCTGTCTTCCCCTGACATGACATTTCCTTTGTCATTTAATGTGGGAGAAAGGAATTTTCACCACGTTACAGTCGTCTACACAAATTCTATAGGAAATTACCTCGAAATAAGAGGCGAACTTTATCTGGGAGTCTTAAGTGAGTGAAGACGAAGAAGAAGGAGAAGAAGCTCTATGCCTGAAGAAATGCAGGGCTTGGAGACTTATAGGTGTAGACGAGCGTATGTAATTATGTGTGGAGCTTCCTCCTTCTTTCACTCTTTCGCCAGGGAAAGACAGAGGCAGCCAAGAGCAACAGCAATCAGCCAACCATAATATCAGCAGCGTGTGTACGTAAAGTAAGTGCTTCTATACTACAGGGGCATAGGGAGTCAGGCAGTCTTAGGTAGGTAGTTGCAGTCCAGTGAGGCTGTATGTTTGGAGTTATGGGAGTTGAGTATATAGTTAAGGATAAGGGAAAATTAGCTCAAATTTTCAGACTGCCGCTTACATTTACGTATTTCTAAGCTCAAACTACTCTCCCAAAATTGTACTTATGCATAGTTTGTAATTCGTAATCAGCTATAGAGTTTCTCCGAGTTTCAAGTCTAATTCGGATTTTCAGAGGGAATAGGAAATCACCAACGTATTATTAGTATCGTTGTCAGTCTGTATTATGAATGTAAAGTCTCACTATTTGAGAGCACCTTATTTTATGATGGTTCCAAAGTTATGAGAAGTAGGTTGTTCTTTATATGAGTGTGACTGAAGAAGCAACGTTGGACACATGATGTACGGAAATTTCGTTTACGCAAAATTGCAAATTGGATATCTAAAAATATTGTGACAAACAACAAAAGAGAAAACTAAGTTTGCATGTAATTATTAGTATGTTGTGATTTTAAAACTTCTTTAATTAGGGCGGTTGGAGGCTTTAAAAGGTATTGTACAATATTGTAGTTTTCAAAACGATTTAATGGAAAAAATATGATTTTTGACTATTTTATGAATTATAAATTTGTCAAAGGCTTTTTAAAGACATTTCCAGAAAACACTTTTCCCCAGTTTGAAAACATTGTAAAGTATACGAATTGTTATGCCTGAATTGTTGACCTCCGACGTTTTTAAATGCTAGTATTACATCTTCATCGCCAACATACTAAAATTATAAACTTAACATTCCTAAGTAGATTATAGTATATTCAATCGGC
>JAQFZE010005101.1:0-10592 GCA_034695245.1 Dicyrtomina saundersi | reverse complement strand
GATTAAATAGCAGTTTTCTATTCCATACTGCCAGACCACCTAACTGCCAGGCACCCCATTTCTTATTATACTGCCCCATACCTGATTAAAACTTCCAGATCTCTTGCAGCCTTTGCGCAATGTGTAGTTTCTTTTTTGTACATGGGTAGGAAAAGTCCTAGGTTTGGTCGTGGGTAGGAAAAGCCCGGGTAGGAAAAATCCGTTTACCGACTAATTAATGTAGAAATAAAATGCAAGTAAAACTATTTGTGAGTGTACGGTGATAACACGGCAGCTTCGAAGTAGTTTATTAAATTATTGCTTTTCATTATATCTAATTATAGATGGTTCTTTATTAAAAATGGTGGAAATTGTACATAACTAATTATTCTAATTCACTTAAGCCATCCTAAACGTTAAAACTGAAATTATAGTGACACACAAGTATAAGCCATTACATATAAGCTACATTTCTATAAAGGAAGAAGAAAAACAAGTAAAAAAAATACAATAATAACGAAGTACTCTTAATACGCGCTAGGTTTGTTCAGGCATAGGAAAAATCATAGGGTAGGTAGTGAGTAGGAAAATTCAGTATAGGAAAAGTCCGGGTAGGAAAAATCTGGGTAGGAAAACTCCTGCAACCGCATTCGTACAACAAAGATTTTGGACAACCTGCACTCGTACAACAAAGATTTCGGACAACCTGCAATAGTACAAAAAAGATTTCGGACAAACCGCTCTCGTACACAGAATTTGGAAAAAGTTATCGGGCAACATGTAAGTGAATTCAGAGAAAAAACTTCCTACAAAGTATATTTGGAGTGTGATTCGGTCTTACGACAAAAGACTATTTTTATATTTTGGCCGAACCTACTTTAGCCTATTCTTCAATTCAACTGCCTACTGTTTTGCCTCTCTTATCTTTGCGCCAGGTAGTTTAAGACCTAATATAAAAAATGTTTTGCGTATGATAAATTAGTTCCATCAACGCGCCTACACTATGTACCAAGTTCATCCCAATTAGACCATTTTACACTATATTTTCTGATGACATTATTCTAAAGTCTAAAGCGCATATGATCGGGTTCAAATGTATTAACGGAACAACGGGAGCCGAGTTTTTATTAGTGACAGCATTTTTTATAGTTTTTAAACATATTTTAATATCATTAAGTAACTTCCTACATTTAAGGATGCACACGATTATGCATGAGTAAATGAATGAATGTTTGTATATTCTTTAGCGATCGCTTAATAAAATCTTAATTATTTACACGTAGTGACACTAACGGCACGGTAAATAATGTAAAAAAGGCAACATACGTAAGAAATCATGGTTCTATTCCAAGCACCAGCAATAGTTGCCTCCACCGCGCAGGATATCTCTGGCCCAAAGAAGGCTGCTACGTCTTGGCACAGCATGTCAGACAATAGTTTTGTACCTTTAATGGTTTCGCCTTCGGTATCGCCCCATTTAAAACTCAGGTTGACATCAGGTAAAAGGTCTGAACTGTTATTAATTTCACTAACTGCAAGTGTCATGGCTCCAGATATTTGAATTCCTTGCCTATTAGGAACATTACCTTTGACAGCGGTAAGGTACCCAAGCATTAACTGCTCGTTACCTACAAGTCACCAGAACGATCAAATAGTAAATTATATTATTGGATTATACGAACATGAGTACATATTAGCAGACACCAGTGATTACAATAAATTAGTTATTGAGAGCATTGACAGAAAGTTGTGAACCAGAAAATTGTAAGTGAGATGAAAGGATTTTAAACTGTAATTCCGACAGTATAGCACAGGGTAGGGTGCAGCCAGTCGCACCCCTTATTCGTCTGCAATAATGTCGTACCATAACAATACGTACCGTAATACCTTACACTTTTAATAGAATTTGTGGATGTATACAAGAAGACGTGTTGTTTTGGGAGGACAAATTATCAGGGTACGAATGCTACAACAGTACCAATTATTCGGGTACGAATTGTGGGGTACTGCTCACTAGGGTATGGTTTTTATGGTACACCTTACTATTTAGATACATAATCGTACTGCGTTTTTCTTCTGGTACTTTTCCGATGAATAAACCACGTACAAATTATCGTGCTATTATTGCAAAACATAGTAGAACAAGTAAAGCCCGTCCTGCGGACGGAATCGTACATGCGTATAGTGATTTGCACCTTAATCACATAAAAGCTTTTAAAATACAAAGGCGATAGTATGACCTTCACCCTATCTTAGGACACGCAAAGTAGGAATTTTTTCTGACACTGCATGTTTTAATATTTCGTTTACTTTTGTGTATTAATCTAATATACATCTTGTAATTAATAAAAGCTTTCTAGGGTGCAAACTTATAATTTCGTACATTCATTTTCGTACAAAGACATTTGCGGAAACTGGCTTCTGACATGCAGACTTCATACATAATGATTTCGTACATAGACTTTGGGCATAATGTTTGCTTAAAATCAGGTATATTGTACAAAAGACTTTCGTACAAAAGGTTTTCGTACAAAAGGCTTTCGTACAAATCTTATTCGGACAAAGTGAATTTTACCAACTGACGCGAGATCCCCAGCACTACGTGACTGCACAAACTAGGACAATTTAATTTTGATCACTTTGATGTATTTTTGTTATACTGACAGCACTATAATCGTATAGCAGATTTTGAATTTGATGCTCACAATGCCAAAATATGTTTGTTTATTTTAAATGTCTAATAAGAGCGTAGTTGCTAACTGTCGAAAAACGTTACAAACTATCTGAACTTGATTTATTGCGGAACCTTGAGAGATTACTTTGACTTTATCTCCGGTACCACAGCCGAAAGTAAGTTGTGCATGTGCTATCGAAGAAATAGTAAGTAAAAAGTAAACGTATGTGCTATCTGAAACCTCTCAATGCAGCTTGGAGCATAGCAGTACTAATTGGGCTTGTCGTAATTATTATTGCCGTACTCAACCTATATTTTGGATTTTAGCAATTTCAAAATAATTTAGTGTGTTATTCTTATTGACATAGGTATCTAGCCTTTAGAATCCTGTCCTGTGCATTAACTAATTGTTTACCGGTTCTATTGAAGAAAATAATTGCCTTTGTTTCAAGATAATGAGCACCAAAATCGGTTGCATGAGTAAGAATCAATAATATAATTTCGAGAAAAAGACAAATTCCAAAAATAAAGCGTGTACTACAATAGAGTGGTTGCTATCCCTTAGATGGTAGCTCAAATAAAGCGTAAAGGCAAAAGTAAATACTAGCATGCGATACAGCAGCCAAAAATGGTTGTAGGACATTTTCCCCAAGGACATTTTCCTCCCAAACCGTACCGAGGACGTTTTCCTCCTAGTATCAAAATCACATAACCAAAATGAATGTTTCTTTACAGAAAAGTGTATTCATTAGTAGATATTCTCGAAACATCCAAAAATCATAAGCTGAAGAATTTATATCTTTCATATTCCAATTTTATATTTAATCAGATTATAAGCATTTATAGCTTTTTTAGTCGTATACTTAAGAGTACATCAATTTCTGCGTGTGAAAGTTTACTACAGCATACCATGATTATTAATTTTCGTTTTTGAATTATTTTACTTCATTACATTGTTCAGCACAAGTTTCACTATAGTAGGGTTTGCCCTAATGGTGATCACTTCCCTAATGGTGATCAGTAGCCGCCGTTCAAATGCTACTGCTTTTAAAAATCTGCCTGGCTGATATTGTTATAGCTTATAATCTCAACTGTCTATAATCAGTCACACATTTTTAAATGCAGTATTATTTTAACAGCGGCTACTGATCACCATTAGGAAAGTGATCACCATAAGGTCCGTCCCTACTACATTAATTTTTTTAAACGAATTTCTGTTGTTAATTATTGTAGATTCCAGATTGATGTTTGTGTCAAGCATTGTTTGAATTTTAGTAATTTAGTTCAGGACTCTAGCATGTTTCTAAAAATACCTAAAAATGCAAATCTTCTGTAAAGGAATAAAGGAACACTCGTCCATTTTGGTTATGTGATTCTGATACTGGCAGGAAAATGTCCTCGGTACTATTTGGGAGGATTGGGAGGAAAATGTCCGGGGGGGGATGCCGTGGGGGGAAAATGTCCCGGAAATTTCCGTATACCGCCAAAAATATACAATCCTTAAGATGGGGCAGTATAATCATGCATCCGGACACCGGACATCGGAGATCGGACAAAAAAACGACTTTTAGTAGATAGCCGAAATAACTGTGGTTCACATAAAGGAACATTTGCTCGAATTGACACTTTCTGTTTTTTAACTTCTTTTTCAAACTTAATCGCTGATGCATGTTAGGGCGGTGTATTTAAACTGCTAAACAGTTTCTGAAAAACACCATTAAAATATTATGTACTTTGGAAAATTATGAAAATTTTGCCAAACAAAAGTTGAAAACGAGTGAAATTTAGAATTTAAGTTTACTAATTTATTACTGCCCACATAATCAAGCCAATGGCCAGTCTGGGTCAACGTAATTTATTTAGTCGTGACAAAGGTTATTTTTAATTCTTTGCTAAAAGACTACATTAATACGTATGGGGATTAAGTATATACTCATGAGCGTTAAATTTAGTTTTTTCAAGTTTAAGGAGCATTTAAATAATTATTAAAAACTGTAAAAAAAAAATGGTAAATTCTATTAAAAATAAACATGACCAAGTCTGGATCTACATAATTTCACCCAGAGATGATTTCCTCATCTCTGAATTTCACCAAGAAACCAAGATAATAATATGATTGTCTCTGCTGTGCCACTTTATTTGTCGGGTCAGTTTAAGTTTCACCGGATCACACTGATCAATCAGCGAAGAGCCGAGCGATCAGAATATTTAAATGCTCCTTAAGCTTGAAAAGACTAAATTTAACCCCCATGCGTATATATTTAGTCGCTTCACATATTAATTAAGTATCCTATCAAAGGATTAAATAAATTACGTTGACCCAGGTTGCCCACCTTCGCGGTGAGAATTCGACTCTGGGTAAAGTACATTATACACACATACAGTAAAGGATAAACAAGGATATCTGCATTTGTTCGTACTAACTATTAAGATGCGAGCTGCGGCCTGTCTGTGGCTCACTAATTTCACCATTAGCGAAGGTTTACATAATTATTATTATTTACATAATTACTCTACTGCAGTATAAAATATATTTTGCATATTTGCTAAGCAATATTATTTCTACTGTTTACACTACATTTTGCTTCTTATCGAACATTATTGTATTGAATAACAATTTTATATTACATGGTAATGGTAACAAGGGACACTATGTTTTACATTTGAGGTTTTTGGAAAAACATTTCTACATTACTATAATTGGGTGGAGCGCGAGCGTGGGAAATTTCCAGTAAGACAATATCTCCATGGATAATCTCTCGGGGAAGGGATGTAATGACCAGGGAAAAATATTCTACAGCAAACTAACACAATACCGGTTATTTCGAATCAAATGCATAAAATTAAGGTACGTTACCTTGAAGTATAGGAACTAAAGATGATGCCAAGAAGAATAAAAAATATAGCATTAGCATATAACTTTGCCACGAACATTTTATTCTTTTAATATACTTATTCAACTTTGGAGACTTCTCACTTCCTTTTAACCAGAGCACGAAATAACTGTCCAGTTTCGACTTATGTGGTAGTTTCAAAAATAGTACAGTAAATATTTTTGGAAGACCTTTCCTTTTGTCGCTACCTGCGCAGGCAAATGCCATAATGCCATTCCTTTCCCCACATCCAAAATTTTAGACTAAGGTTTCGAGAAACTGTAAGAGTCAACACAAAAAGATAATAAATAACAATAATAATGTTTCCCGGGAAGACTCCCTATCCCAAAGGATTTGAGACGATGTCTCTTATAGACCCGGTTATCACTCACTGTTCACTACACACTTAAAAGCTTGAGCTTAAAGGAAGTTTTTGCCAGAACTCCACCCTTTACTCTTAGTTTTTGTTTTCAGGCCTTGACATTGAACAACAAAAATGAAATTTTAATAAAATCCACTGTATTTACAAGTACCAAAGTTAGGTATTTAAATCGCGCCGGTTTCGTCAGCTGTTCAAGTAAAGTTGCTTAGAATTTAGAATGGCAACAGGTAGGTGGAGGGAGTTCAATTTTTTTATGTAATATTAAGCTTCTGAAGTTTTTGCCAGAACTCCACCCTTTAAATACTATTACTAGTTAGTGTTTGTTTTCAGGCCTTGACATTGAACAACAAAAATAAAATTTTAATAAAATCCACTGTATTTACAAATACGAAATCTAGGCATTTAAATCGCGCCGGTTTCGTCAGCTGTTCAAGTAATGTTCCTTAGAATTTAGAATGGCAACAGGTAGGTGGAGGGAGTACGTGTATATGAGAGACAACTTTTGCCCAAAGTGTGATCCTACTATCCTTCAGCTATTAAATGTGTTCTATAATGCTCCTATCTAATATGCATAGTGGTTGTTTATAACCCGGTGCTATTATTTTAGACCCGGCATTTTTATTACATTTTTTGGAGTGACAGCCCGGCTCTTATTTGAGCCTCTGCGCTTATAGGAGACCCGGTACTTATTTCAACATTTACGATATTAATTGTTCAGCGTTTAAGAAGAAATACTGGAAACTTCAATGACATATTAGGGTTAAAATTTGTGATTTTAAAAAACAGTTGTTTTTTAAAATCACAAATTATTATATATTTGTATACAGTATAGGTTGACCTATACTGGCACAATCATGTACACTAATTAAATAAAGTTGATACTAAGCATTTATATTTCATGCAGCTGCAGCTTGTCTCTTTAGTGAAGAGTTGAATTCAATAGCACAATAATCGGGAAAAAACTTGTAGATCATGGGGCTTGCGATTGTGAATCATATTATTCATTGCGATCTATTCATATAATTAAACTTTCTAAACAATTTTTGTTAAAATATTCAATAGAAAAATCTCTGTACATTCGATATATGTATTTAAGGCCGAAAATTCAAAAAATCAATACATACATATATACTTCCGCCACTGCTGCAAAGCTATGACTACGATAGCCCAAAGACACAGTACACATTCCTACAATTTTTAACAGTAATTTGATGATTGACAGAATTTTAGAATTACTTGAGGCATTTATGCATATTTTGACTTTAAATGATGATTGTAAATCCTAACTGATGCTCTATGAGCGTATAACGTGTTTTCTTCCATTATTTTGAGGGCAAGTTAAACTTGATGAAGTCTTGGGAAAACTTTGACAGTGATCCACTTGCTCCAATATTACCAATTATACATTTTTTAGACTATATATTATGTTTCTTCAATGTCATGAGACGTACGGCTCTGAAATAACGTTTACCTCGGTGTTAACTGAGTGAGATTCTGAGATGGATTGAAAACTGCTCTTCCTGAGCTACCATACATCCCATTTCTCTCGTGAGACTTATTTTGTAGGAGTGTAAAAAGCAATTCAAATTCACTCCTTAATCCAGATGCTTACTTCCATCTACCATGAAGAATTTTAACTAGATCCAACTGCTGGATTTTTCCGCGACATTGTCACTTACGCAGATGTTTAAAAGATGGGCTCAGACGTATCCTCATTCTGACGGTAATAAGTTACAATACTGTTCCAACACGACCCACTGTATTTCACCCACAATTCCTTTCACCACTGAATGAGAATGACCAAAACAATGTTCCGAATATCATATAATAATGCGCGGGTCTGCAATACTACGCGGGTCTGAGAGGGCCAGATTTGGATAGTGCGCGGGGTTTACTATTAAAAGATATATACGGTACCTATGTTAAGAGCCTAGTGCTGGCTTACCTTTTTTTAAGTTTTTTTCTGAAAATCAGAATGTACGATTTATTGAGTAGTACTTATTGGGCCATTATTAATTTCAAATCAATTTTTTCAATGATTTTTCAAAGAGTTATTTTGTCCGCATTAGTTTGTCTTAATTCACTTTATAGAGAATTCAGTGACTAGTTAATTAGAACAAGTATTCTTCTACTGTTGCTTGCAGTATTAAGTTCCTAAATCTGGACTATTGAAGCAGGGAGTCAACGCTGTTTAGGTATGCAAACAATTTTGAATCTGCTTCGTCTCGGATCACAAACCACAACTTTATCCTTGCAAGACAACTAGTTGTTTCAAACGAGGATATAGTCAGTATAGCTGGACGACCAATTTCAGGATCATCATCTTCGATAGCCGAATCTGCCTCTTTGGGCAAACAATACTGGTTCGTAAATATAAATGTTCTAGATTCCATGACGCCAAACATCTAACAGTCGATATAAAGCTTCACTCTTTTTCGCTAAAATTGACTTGGTCTTGATTTTTAAATTGAGAGATAAAAGTAACTGAGCTAGAAAGAACTACTTATTTATGCAATAAAAATACCAGCTACCGTGGTTCTGAAAACATTTTTTACTTTGAAATTGCAATGTGAGTTGAATGTGAGTTGTAATTTAGTTGTCAATTAACTCAATTATTTTCACTTTTTTCCAATGCAAGAGCTTGGCGTTTGGCTTTCGTGTGCTCAATAATGTATGATAGCGTAATTTAATAAACTTTAATTTTCGGTTTACGATAATTATAATAAATTATCATTAAATTAGACATACCAACAGGTTGATTCTACTGTTTTGTTCAACCCACAACACATACATATTGCAGTTCTTTCTACCATATTATTATAGTACGAAGTACGACTTCAGTACAGCAGCAGTTAGAAGATATGGTGGGAGTGAGTGGAAAATTTAAGTTGTCGTTATAAAATGTACAAACAACAAGTACTACCTACATTGCATTGTAGGGCAGCGAAAATTATATACTATAACAAAAATGTTGTTATAAAAAATGTTGCTATAACACTATAGCCCAATATTTGCAATGGTAAATCAAATGCGTTTTGCCAGGGAACCACGGTTTATGTCGATACAGCGTGGCGTGCGAGTTTTTAAAAGTGTATTAACTACTAATAAGGTATGTCACATAATTTTATCCTCAGCGTTGTAATCAGTGGTATATATTAAGTTAAATTAGAAGAATAAGTAAGGCTATTGAATTGCAATTACATGATCCCCATTCTTTGAAATCCAGGAACCCAGTTTCGGAAAGTAGGACCTATCTGTCTGTGAAGGAATAGTGAGTGTGAATGTAGGTAGGTAGTAATAATTGTATTACCATCGTTTTCTAAATATAAATAATGTGACTCCTTATACCACGATGGGAAGTATTGTATAGTTTGCTCGAAAATGTTTGTATAGAAAATATTGAGCAGCTTCTTGGTCGGAGAGAATACATACTGGCAAGCAAGACGGTAGGAAAGAGGAAGATCGAGCTAAGGTAAATAAATATGTAGGTATAGGCACCTTCACCCACAGACGACCGTCGGTGGCTGAGTCCGCAGAGAGCTCGAGACGTAACAAATAACAAATGATAGGCTGAGCATGTAGCTACGCTTTTCATAATACCTATATAGCTCCCCCCTATAATTTATATTTTCTCTCCGGCTTTCCTTCCCTTTTGGCTTTTCCTTTCCCATTTCACATCAAAGGAAGATGATGAGGCTTTTGGGTGGACGGGGAATCTGGTGAAATGATCAATTCAGATTTCATAATGTCTCACCACAGACCACGACAGAGTTAAAGAATGATGAGAATTTCATGACGGCACACAGTCAACATTGTTGATGATGAGCCAGCCAAGGCAGAGGCCGTGGCCGAGAGGGAAGAGCAGCAGAGAGTTCGGGTTCGGATTTTGGAATCATCACGAGATTCAGTTGATGGGATATTGTGCTAATAATTGAACTTGTAGAAAGTTGCTCCATTTCCAGGAGCCTATGTGAAGGGAAGTCTCTCTATCTCTCCCTAAGTTTAGTACAGATGATGAATAGATAGTTATCAGTGGGGCATCTCAGTCTACACACATCCATCCTCTACAATGATATCTCCGTCTTGGTCTATGCTCATCAGGACTGTGTGTGTGAGAGAGAGAGATACAGTGAAAGTGGAATTGTTCGGTGCGTGCGTTTGTGTGGAAAGAATGAGATTGCGCCAAATGATTCTCTCTGTCTGTGTGTGTGTGTCTGTATAGGAACTGGAGATAGATACGAGAGCGTCCCACTTCCACTCTCCCCACACCACCACCTATCTGAGTTAGTGAGTAATATATGAGGAGGTTGAGAGCTGAGGACGAGGACGAGAGAGACGATGACTAGTGATGTTTGTGTAAAAGATGTGTTGTTTGAGAATACAGCTTTGCGGCAAATTTTACGATCACCATCACTTGATATAGGAAAGGTGGTAGAATTTTTATTGATGAAAGTTTTTTGAGGCGGGAGGAGGATGGGACGACGGAGATGGAGAAAAGAGAAAAGTCTGAGGAGGAAGGGGAGGGAGAGAGCGGAGGAAAAACAAGAGAAAGAGAGAGAGAGAAAAGTAGACAGTGTGATGGATAGGGTGAGTTGGTTGGTTGTCAAGGAGAGTTGATGAGGGAAGGATAAGGAGTTGATGGCTGAACAGAACTCATAGACATGCATCTCGGTCTCGGTTTTCT
>JAQFZE010005100.1:0-10594 GCA_034695245.1 Dicyrtomina saundersi | reverse complement strand
CGAAGTTAACTAGAGATTTTCCGTTCTGTTCTGATAGGTTACCTTCCGTGCAAGTATATCTGTGTGTGTGTGTGTGTCTCCGTAATAACGGTGGCGGAGTCAAGAAATCTTGGTTGAAATGAGGATTAATTGGCCAAGACGGGGATGTGGGTTCCCCGAATTACCATAATAAATTAGTTGGAGTGTGTGTCGAGACAAGAAAAGAAGAATCCGGTCCGTGTCAAAATGTCGTTTGCTACCATGAAAATCCACACATGCACAACTTTCCCTTGCATTACTCAACCATTTCTATTCATATCCCACTTTGGAATACACTACTTTGCATATTATGTACCTACTTACTACATACATCATTCATTCACCCACGTCGGCAGTCGGCAGAGCGAGCGTATAGTCTCTACCCTCCATTTTTACAACCATCTACATGCTTTCTAAAAGTACCTATTATTCAATCATGATAAATTCTAAGATGTTCCATGCTCTCAATGATTCAATGAATTCATTATTCTGCTTAAGAAATAAGTAACCTCGATACTATAGACTATAAATCAGCAATAAAATTATTCAAGTATGAATATATTACATTTTCTTACTTGACGTTTGGCTACAATGAGTCTATAATCTGTATTTCACAATTCCCCTGTTTTCAAGAAACTACAAAACCCCTTTACAATCAACTAATCGTAAGTGTCACGGAGTGTATGCGTTCTCTGCCCTCTGCTCTTTGTTACCATATTCTTAAAACATTTTAATTTTTGTCTTAAAGAAGCCCTACATGTGTTCAAACAATTGAGAGCTCCACAAAGAAGATAAAATGCGCTAATTACAAGCTATTTAAACAAACTAGAGCAGTGCATTATGTAAACTACTCAATGATAAAAGATCAAAAGCGCTAATTTCCCTCTTAGAACATTCAAAACGTCATACGTCGTTTCCACCTTCTAAAAATGGGGAAAGGAAAGATAAAATATTTTTTTAGATGACATAGCACATACATAGTATGTTGCAGTTGCCAGAATTGTCTTCTTTGTAACTTTTCTGTACACAAACTTATACTACATATTTTCTCCTTTCATTATTAAAAATGAAAGAGACGGGACTCCAACCTTGGAATCCTTCATATCATGTGTAATTCCAGGGAATTTTCAGTCCTCTAATATCGTTTTTGTGATGGTGAATAGCTTTTCATGGATACACAAAAGGGGACGAGCCTACTAGAACTAGAACCACTTGAGAAAAAAAAACATGAGTACCGATTTGGTGAGAGCGTATAATATCACGACTTCGATTGCTCAGTTGTTTAATTAATATGTAAGAGATACGGGAGGGATTGTGATCGTCAGCATATCGACTTGCTCTCAAGCCTCCTCTCCTCCAAAGTATAACAAGTCATGGTAACTTGTCAATACTTTTCGTTGAATAGAGCAGAGATAATAGGAGAGTGAAGGGGGAAAGGAAGTATAATGTTCTAGTTAACTAAAAAAAAATTGGATTCTTCAGTTTTGATATGGAGTTGATGTTATACAAGTAAGTTGCTACATAATGTAGTATAACAAAGCTACATGTTTAAAAGATCATCAAGAGCTACATCAAAACAGAGAGCCTATTTAGAGAGAGTAAGTTAACTTATGCGCAATACTATGAGCTTGAATAAGGCTTTTTCTGTCTTTATTCCACATTTATTTTATTACTGATAGGCCAAATATAATCGATAATAAAGAAATTAAACTTCTTTATTGTTTGAAAAAAAATAAACAAGCTGTCCTCGAGCTAAAATCCTTTCTTTTTTAAAAAAAAAGGCAAGGTTGAGTTCGGCAGTTATGGACTTTCACTTAAAATAGAGACTGACAGAGAGGGATCAATTTTTAAAAAGAAATGAAGTTAAGGGTATCTATGTCTACGTATGTACTTCCTTGATGGAGATGGAGTCAAAGTGTGGTGCGGTCGGGCACTCAAGTCAATGAAACTAGATACTTGATATTCCAAGGGTGACTCAGTCAGGATCACTAGTGTAAGAAATGAAGCTAAGATGATTGATGGAACTCATAATTGCCACATGGCAACCCAATGATTCTCCTCTTTCTCCTTCTCCTCCACATACACAAATAGGGGAAAGTCAAACCAAAGACGCAGAGCAACCCAAAGGTACACTAACACTACCTCCTATTTGATCCCTACTAGGAAGTTTCTGACAGTATATGAGTCAAATAACCCTTTTCTTCATTCAATCCTATCTACTCTCCTCTTTATTTCATAGACAGGAACAGAGAGAGAAAGTGAACATGCTAAAAAGTGAAAGTCGCTTTCATATACCTATACCTACACATACTACACATATAATAAGACACGGCGGTCTCAGTCTGCACTATCTAAAATTGTACGTATGTATTTATGATTTCATAGAATGCTCTTGGTACCGTAAGACTTTATTTGTAGTTACATCTTTCTTATATACTTATAGAGTATTGCCCAAAGCTCCAATATTAATATTTCTCGGGGAAAAGTATAACTTAAAAACTGCGTGGTTTACATCATACAACAGCAACACGGTTTATATAAAAAAAGTATGTATTCCTTGTTGCACCTTTGAAGGGAGAAAGTAAAAAGAAAGGTTTGACTTTCAGATATCAAATATCTTTTGATTTGTACAATAAGGGGAAATGCGCAGGTTGGAACTCGTGCTCACATACTTTAAATGGATAAATTCATTTTATGAGTTTTCTCACTCATCTCAACATCGACTTTCTCCAATTATCGAGTAAACTAAATATTTCTAATAATTATTATTTCTTTAAGAAAAACAAGGGAGGCCAACAAAAAAACAAACAAAGAAATCGTAAGTATAAAAAAAGGTAAAAGAAACTAAATTGAGGGATAAATGTTATGTTTTTGAGCTGAATGGGTGTAGAAATGTTTATACAACACGGATAAAAACCATAACTAACTTCCAATCTAATCAATACCTTTCCCAATATTGCATTATCACATTCTTTCATTTCCTTGTTTTTACTGCTTAGGGACGGTCCTAGTCCTGGTGCAGCACACACGTAATTATATAGAGGCTCTTTGAATTGTTCGATAGTTATAGATATAGAGCAGAGTCAAGTATCCATATATTTCATTACTTCTTTAATTATATATAAATATAATGGAAGAAAAACAACTCAACTCGTCGAATCGAAAAGTATCGAATGAAAATCTCTTTTTCCTTAGATTTCTACATGTTCAATTCTACTCCAGAAGCACACACATGTATTTCATATATATGTGGCACTTAAGTACAAAGAAAGGTCACACAGGATTCAAGTTTAAGCCTCACGAAGGCTTCAGTTTTTCCCAGAGAGAAAACTACCACGACTCTATACAACACATCCAGGGATAGATATCACAGAGTTGATGATTCAAATGGAATGGTTCACGGTCCAAAATATCTAGAAGAAAACATTGTCCAGTGTTCTAGTTTATGTCTCAGTTTCATTCTTTATCCAGATTCAAATGTTGTTTTTCTATCACCATCACGACCCAACTTCATTTTATCGCTGAATTCTTTGACAACATCCAATATTCCCCTCTCCATACAGCCACGCTTTCTCTCTGCGTCTCTCTCTCTATAAATATATCTCTTTTGCTACACTTTTTGAAATACATATTTAACATAGAAACTTTCAATACTTTTGTCCCTTTCTTTCCACCATCCAATTTTTTTATTTTCTTTTGTTATCGTGTAAATTTCGATAATGCATTTTTTAACAACTCAAAAGTTGGTAACTTTACTCATCTATTGAGCCAAGAATGTAGAAAAATTTGGAGGTTTAGAGTTGAAGGGAAGGGAAGAAAGTATATAATATGTATAATGTATTTTTTCTCAAGGAAAGAATAGGAAAATGTAGCAGACTGTCACTGCATAAAATATAGATGCTTGAGAATTCTCAGTCGGGGGTCATTTCTCTTCCCTCCATATTTTTTTTATATATTTTGACTCCTCAGTTTCCTTTCACTCTCGTCCTGTCACTCCTTGAATGAATCCAATCTGATCTAAACTGATATGTTCGATGGCATATAGATTCTATATCCAGGCACTTATGATGAGAATATGACGTGTATGTAGTTGTTCAATATACAGAGTGTTCACTGGGCACTACTCGGACAGACCGCTGGAGTACATATGATTAGATTGCATATGTATCACATTCGGAGTATGTACTCCTCTAACATCACTACACTCTCTTAGATTTTCTTTTCTCCCAACGCTCCTATTACACTGATCGTAGAGACAGACAACTGAATTAAACTGAAGGGCTATGTTTCTTATTTTTCCACGAGAGAAATCATCAATCATGTACAAAAACTTCGCTTCAAGTTCCACAGCACCAACAAAGAAATGAACAACAAGAAGAAGATGAAGATAAGAACTCTACCTTTCCCCTCTCTCCACACTCGTATTTGTACTGCTACGTGTCTTGAACTGTGGCTGCATTGAAGGATGGAAGGGAGGGGGGGAGGGAAGAGGCAGAGATACGTAAAATAATCATGGACTCAAGAGAAAAGAAACAGGATGATGTTCCGCTTGTTTGAACTGGGAAGGAGGAAGAGAGAAAGCATTATTCATGTTGAGCCCATAGCCTAAGTCGAACTTGTATTTGAACTTTCACTATACTACTTCCCCTTTAGTTCCTCATCATCACTTCACTTCGATCCACTTCACCTCACATCCCAGTTTTCTCATATCTCTCTCTCAGACCCACAACATCTCATCATATCACATTAGATTGGATCCGATCGGATTCGGAGTCGATCTGTTTGCCTCATAGCACAGACGTAACGTAGGAGGAGCAGGACACAGGAGCTCCTCTTTTCTATCATATGGCCTTCACATAAATATATCATCCCGTCCCTATAGCCTCCACAATACATACGTTTATCATATCAGTATAGAATCAGTTTCTATTCAATCCTGGTCATTTCACTCCTATTACATTTTATTGCCTATCTTTCTTATTCTTCCACGGAGAAAGCAGAGAGTGCAATGTAATAAGGATCCCTTTCGTAAATCGTGTGATTCCACAAAGGCACAATATTTAGACTCTCAGTTTCATCCATTTGTTTTGCTGGTTTTTTTCCCTCTAAAAAGTATTTTCTCTGTCCTTTTGCTATTCAGTGGAAAAAAGATATAAATATTCGTGATAATGGGTGGACCATTAAGGAGGGAAAGGGGAAAGTGAAAGTAGTCACAAGATGCTAATTTAAAATGGTACTGCTGTTGAAGTAATGACGGCCGATTGTGATTGTGTGTCTTGTACAAACAGTTCCAAGGTGGTGCTTTCCCTGGGCTGCTGTCATTGTGTGTACATTTATAGAATTACTATTATTGTTCCTTCCTCATGCGAGTCCCGCTCCACTCCGCTACTCTGTTTCCGTTGTGTGTACATTGTGGATATTGTAAATGTATATTGTGGGGGATTGGAATGGGAGAGCGTGAGAGTGAGAGCGAGGGGAAGAGGGAGAGAGAACTGCCTCTTTTAACTTGTATTCATAATGGATGTGTGTCATTCTAATCATAGTGTGTGGGATATAGAGATGAGTAACATTTGAGGGAAGGATTGTCCCATAAGGACCTGCTGGAGGTGTGTACTCATGGCTCACTTTGGACTCTAGTTAAGTTTAATTGGCTCCTATGGAGACGTTCAAACGTCGACGAGTCGGCTGGCAGTCGCTCCTATGGGACATTGTAAAAGTGATCACTAACTGCGTCCTCAGCAATTTCCTCCAACTACTGAATTTTACACTGCCAACATTCCATGATAATCACAACTATGCGGTTTTCCTCCAATCTTTCCACTATCCTCACTCCCTCCCTCCCTCCCCACCCCAACCCCAACCCCTCACGTTTATACCAAGGCAGGAGCATTGCAATATGCAATTCAATGGGAAAATACAAATCACTCCCATACTACCTCTCTCTATGGAGTCTATAGAGTCACATTCACAGTCACAGCAACAGTCGCAAATCTTTTCCCTTCCCCATATCTTATCGCTAGTGGAGTAGAAATGTCTTTCCCCCGGCCCAGTCCCACCTACGTCGTCCCGGCAAAACTTGGAATAGAATAGAATTGATTATAAACGAGAAACTAGATCAGCATAACTGTTGAACTGCCGAGAGCACTAAGAAACCTGAAGCTAAAATTCCAAATCCAACAAATCCAAATCTGAGTCAGAGATCTTGAACGTCGCTGGCAGCTGTGTGAATTGTATCTGGTGCCAGATCATCATGGGCATAGCCATGAATCTCTCCCAACATCACATTGACAGTCAAGTGTATGTGGATGTAAATACACATCACGTGTGCATAGACACAAATGTCTCGAAGACCAAAAGTTGGAATATGTGGAGAAAGAAGTGGCAATGAGGCGGCTAGGAGAAGTAGAAGAGTATGATTTTTGGGGCTTTTGTTGACTTTCAATGTTCCTTGGACGGAAATGGGACGGATAGATGCACACTGAAGAGGACCAGACCGAGGACGAGCATCATGGGAAAAGAAAAATTCTTGAGTCGACTTTCACTTTTCCAGTTTACCCAAGAACTTGACTGGACGACTGGTCTGGGAGTCTAAACTTGACTTGACTCGGCTTAGCTCTCAACTTCTTCACATTTTCACATGAACCTCTGGTTGGCAGTGAGAGGACAAATATAAGTCAGGAGTAAAGTTCCTGTCCAGGAATGCCTGTTGAAAATGGTATCATTGGCATATGGAACTGCTTTGGAATTTGTGGATTCCACCTGGAGCACGTGCCTGGATGTGTCATAATATTATATCTTGCGAAGGTCTCTGAGGAGCAAGTCAAGCCAAACAGTATAGAGTCTACACACAACATGAAAACTTGATAAATGGTAGTTTCTGCTTTCTATAGTTTCTCTTCAATTCCCTTGGATGGAATTGTGGATTATTTCTCTACTTCTCCCTTCACTGCCCTCCATTACCTTGAGAGTGAGGGTACGTCTACACACGCGGGCTACGGAGCTTCCATGGGCTAATATAGGGGAACGTAAAGTAGGGCTGGAGAGCTGAATAAGTGTGAGTGGGTGAGTGAGAGATATTTTCCCAGAGAGTCATCATCAAAGTACTAGGAAGGAGCTCAAGCCTCAACTCTCTCCCTCCTTTCCTTCAACTTATTTTCGGCCCTTTTTGTCTTCTTTGTCGGATTTCTTCATAGCGCATAGCTGGTCCCGCTCCCATGCCCAAGCTGACACCTTCCACTCAGCAAAATACAAAAATGTACGACGGAATGGAAAGAAGATTCGAGATGTGAGAGCAATGAGATGTAGTTCCGCTACAACCCCCACTGACAGACATCCTGAGGACAATTTTTCTCCTTTCTCTTTCTCTATCCACCACTCTCTCTCCAGTAGACTCAAATGTGATGGAAACAACTTTACGCCTTGGTCATTCCATTCTTCCCCCAGACAATCATATTTTATAATGTAGTTCATTCACTTGTGTTCTGCTATAACTCTTGCTTTCATCAAAACCGATTTTTGTACAGATATAAAATTGTTCTTGAGGATATGCGGGCTGCCCTAAGATCTAGCCAGTAAAAATGATTGAGTTTACTTTTTTCAAAAATGTATGACTGTTTAAAGAAGGAATACCAGCAAAAGCTACAAAACTTTGAAAGCTCTTGACCGGGACACAATGTTACCAGTACTATAAATGTCGTTTTTTCTCCAAACGTAAACTTGTTACACGTCATTCGAGTTTGAACAGTTTTATTGAAAGAATCAATTCGTAAGTAAAATTAAAAGCTTAGGATTAACAGATTAGCACGTTTTCGAAAAAGAAATGCGAAAATGTATTCCAAGAGCCCTTCACGAAATATAGTCGAAAAATTGGATTTTCTATCTTTTGTGTTTGTTTCTGCCGAATATAATCGTCTATAACTTTACATGTACCTATATTTATTTTTATACCTAAATTATGTATAGGTACTTACATCAATACGGAAAAAAATTTGAAGTATGGGAGCGCTTGAATTGTCGTTTTAGAAATAATAATGAAGATTTTATTGTTTCAGCAGACCAATAAAACATGTATGTATCCATAGTTATTCCTAGATCCAGTAAAATTGCAATAATACATCTATCATAGCTTGCACTTTGAACGTCAAGGCTTAAATGCTATAATCGAAAAATGCACGAGCACCAAAATGAAAAGTAGGTTCAATATATCAATAATAAATATGTTACTTTACTATGGGGCTGCCATTTCACGTGGAAATAAACTTTAACTGGTTAATATGATACAGAAATGAGTGAAATATATATACATAAACAGTAGATCTATTGGTTGGGCGAGGCCACCGCGCGTATATCCATATTAGGTAATACCATATCATAGCGTCTCCTTATATTTCTAACTATTTCCTGCGGAGCCTCTTTTTCAGCTTCAACATTTTCCCCATTTTTTTAACATTTTTATTCTTTATTCTCTCTGTACGCTATTTTACATTTCTCCAGATTACACCGATAATAGAGGGAAAGATTCACACTTTTGACATTCTCAATGGGATTTAGTTGGATAGAGGCAGAGCGTTTGGCGGACGTATTTCAATATTTTATACCATTCATATGCTCACATATGATTGATGTTATAACTTTAGACAATTTACGTTATTTTTCTATATTATTCCCATTTTCATCCATGCGAGCCTGTCTCCTCCGTCGCTATATTCACCATTCCGTATCCGTATCCGCTAAAACACAATAACCTTGTGAGAAAAGGCTCTCACGTACATGTGCATAAGCATAAGTGTGGAGGGTAATAAAAATTATTTGTATTGGCTGCTGAAAGCACTCTGTAAATATTGTAAGGTTGAAAAATGGTGATTGTGTTCCTTTCAAATTCGAATATTTGGATTCAAAAGTCTCCATATTCAGAATAAAGGGGGAAGGAAATATAAAGAAAACTCTTCTGAGTGCTTGTGTGTGTGCATGTATACAAAAATATTTAAAATTTATTTACTGTTTTTTTCTTCTCTCTACAGGAATCACGAGGCTACCTAAAGTAGGAAAATAGGAGACACAACATACACAAGAAAACTCTTGAAAAAAGGCTCTAGAAGAAGAAAGTGCGAAGAGAAGATTAAAAATATATATCAAAAATAAATATTTTAAAGAAAGAAAAAAATACAACATGGACATGTTTAAAAAGGAAGAAGTGGAGGCATATTTTAACGACACGGACTCGCTAGACTGGAATCTTACAGTACCCATATTTCCCAGTAGTAATGGTACGTCGGAGGATGTATTTAGAAGAGTCTACTGTGGTCAAGGATGGACGACTTTTCAGTATGCGTACGGAAGTATTCATGGCTACATCTCCCTTGTTGTCTGTTTCTTTGGATGCCTTGCAAATTTGCTCAATCTGATCGTGTTGACAAGGAAAGGAATGATCAGTCCTACAAATGCTATTCTGACTGGACTCGCCCTCGCCGACTTACTCAACATGATTGAATACATCCCATTCGCTGTCTACAGGATATGGGTGAGGAAGCGCTATCCATATGGCTGGGCCCTTTTCATTCTCGTCCACTCGAATTTCTCACAGGTGAGCGGCGGGGATTTCTTTCATATATGACTATGATTATTTTTATAAAATATTACTTTACAATTTTTATACTACTCCCAATACATCAACCTCAATTTAAGTAATTGCATTTTCCAATTAATAAAATTTATAAAATTATCTGTAAAATTTTGAATAGGTAAAAAACGTATTACATGTTTGATTTTTTTTCTTGATATTATTAAATATTTTAATTTACATAATTTAGAAAGAAAAATATTCTGATTAAGTCATTGAGCAAAAAATTCTAATTTAGATGTTAATTTTTGCTGTCTTTAAAAATTGCATGCGACGATGTGACTAGAGCCCGTGCCGCATTTTGAATAGTCTTATGACCTATACTTATCGTTACTATAAAGAATATGGAACATTAAACAATTTATTTTGTGTCATAGTGCTCCTGTAGTGAAAGTCCTATACTCATTCTAGACTACATACTTTCACGTGACACCACCATAAACTATGCAATAAATACAAATGGGCAAGAGTAGGGAAAATAACCAGAAACCAAAAACCAAAGAAAAGGGAAACTTGACAGCTCAGATCACGTTTTCTTTTGATTTGACGGATGGCTACTTAAAATAGTGTGCATACAGGATGGTGCAATATACATATATACACTGTAACTTGCCCATTTCCTCTCTTTCTCAGGAGCTTGAACGATTAGACAGAGCTGTGGAGCAAAAGGCACAAATATACATAGAAATATATAATATAGGTACACTTGCTTGAATTTCAATCCACTCTCTTTCTATTCCACACTCGAATGAGAATAAGAAGAGAAAGCTGACTGGCATAACAAGAAACTATAACTGTGGAATATAGTCTCAAGCCCGTGTGTGTGTCTACATATTATGATATAAAGGCGAAGACGGCTGTTGAGGATGAGGAACAGGAAGCAGCATACATACTCACACGTGCACTCATCTATCTTCTTATTGAACCATCATAATTCACACCAGTGTCCAAAATGAG
>JAQFZE010005099.1:0-10594 GCA_034695245.1 Dicyrtomina saundersi | reverse complement strand
TGAAGAAATCAGTTCAAATTTGTGTGCATCATTTATATTCTTCTTTGCCAACTAATTAATTTTTAAATTACATTCATTTTTGTAATATTACACTTAATTTATATGCAGCAAAATTATGTAACGTATACTAAGTCCTGTGGGCTATCGTCGTTGGACGACAGTGTCAAGTTTATTTTAATAAAGTTGTCTTTCTCTCTAAAAAATACAAATAGGGCAAAGGAGATTTTTTAGTACTTGAGATCGAGTTTGTAGCAAACTTCTAAAAATATTTACGAATACAGATTTGATGTAGAAGACCACTACTTGCTCATTTTGGTTTTTGTTTTGATACTGGAAGAAAAATATTGTTTGTACGATATTAGAGAAAAATGTCCGGGGGAGAAATTTCCTTGCAGAAAAATGTCTAGTTAAGGGGTAGAAAAAGAAGTAGGATTGAGAGGAAGGTGTCCTACAACCGTGAAAAGTACTACCTTCAAAACTTACTAAAGCCATTACGTTTCTATTGACACTTTAATATTTTATACATTCTGCACATCGAAGTTTGAAAAGAGAGGAATGTTAATTTTACTTTGGTAGAAATTAAAATGTATGCATAGAAATTGTGTAAATGCTTCCCAAAAATCGTCGTCACAAATGTTTTATTTTGTAGACGAATCAGCGTTAAAACTCAGGCGGGTATAATTTTTCATGACTTGAATGACACCAAATGAAGCACTTAATATATTAAATGTTGGGCAAGAAAAATTTATTGATTGATTGTGGCGACGAGCGACGACGGCTGTTTGTACCTCCAATGATAGTTGCCTCGCTTTTAAGATCCTGAGCTTCAGCTCATAGAACATTTAGTAAAATGGTTCTATCTAATTTTTATGTTTCTGTCGGACTGTTTCCCTTTTTTCACATTTCGCATTTTTTAACACAATTTATTTAAACTACTTCTAAGCACTTACAAAGGCGATGTAGATGTAATGCATTGTTTTTGTATATTAGTTAAATGTTTTTAAAATATATTTATAACTTATTATAGGTTAATTACAAATCATACATTTTGATGTAATTGTAATAAGTTACTTGATTTTGTATAAATATTCAGAAAATAAGCTGTAATTAATCAATGAAGGTGTTAATTCCGTATAATCAATTATTCGTTATTAAATATGTTGACTAACGTCTTAATAATTAATTTATGTATAGCTTATAATTAACTTCTTACACACACGTTAATTATTACTGTATTTCCCACAAGCTTAATAATAATAATTATTTTATCTACATTCTTACTAGTTATTGATCTAATTTCTAAAATTAATTTGTTTTATTTTCCTAATCTTAAATTACTGTAAATTTAAACTAACCATAATTTTTAAAACGGTATTGTAATTAATTTATTGCACTACTGTTTTACATTTACACCTGTATAAAAACCCAAAATGGTTCAAAAATACAACACTTAATTGACAAATTAAAGTTTCACCTACATACTTCTTAAAAACACAACTAAATAGCTAAACACATCTATAACTTTATTAGCTCTTTAACTGAACCAGTGTTACATGGCTTTCGTACTCTTCTTTGTTTTTGGGGGTGGAAGACTGCTCGAGCAATCCATGACCTCTAGCAATCTTAAAACCATTTTCTACTTGACTTTCTGTACTCTACTAAATACGTTCATCGACAGGACCAGACTGATCTACCCGCTTACCTTAAGTTGACGCGTAGTGAACACCGTGGAAATTATAATTGGGCTCCGACACTCAACAGTTATCTATATTAAGCACAGATTACTCAATCTAACTATTTATGATCAGTCTAGGACCTTTTGACTGGCAGGACGACACAAAGTCCAAATAAACATACAAATAATATAGAGTTACTTTGCGTATCTAGCGTAGTCTCTATTGCACACTATCCTCTCAATAATTTGCCACCCATTACCTACTCTAGCATGATGGTGTATGCAAAAAGGGGACAATTCAACTTTGTACGCAGTAACAATCCAAAGAATCACAAACGATCTCCGCAAGCAGCCGTAAACCAAATAGAATACAAATCCAGAGGCAAATAGAGGCTGACAAGTGGTACAGAGCATTTATAATTAGACTTTAGGTACAATTTGAAAGCTTCTTACGCGTCTTCCTCAAGCCGCACAGGAACGTTTAACGCTGCTTAAGATAGAGTTTAGGCCCGACAACAGAGTAATCTTAAATGCCTTCAACTCATTGTTTTTGAAGTCCCTTAAAAACGCTAATCGTGTTAAATTGACAGTTCGGGCGCAGCTAGACTGAGAAAAGTATCATTTCGTTCCCAAAACTAACATATTTACTGTACTGAAGTTCCAACATGTTTTTTATTGTGATGTTTTGGTTAATATGTATTGATGTACATCTTATATTGATACATATAAACACATTTTAACACATTTTTACTACTTGGTACTGGAAAGTATATTTGTTGTGTGCGCATAGCTACGCCGCGGTTGTGAATAAGATGTGTGTTAGGACGATGAATAGAAAATTCACTCTTTTATTGTATTGTGTCTATGCGTAATATAGTAACTGCAATATCTAAAATATAGTGTTTTTATTACCAATAACCTACCCTAACCTTTGATTAAAATATGGTTTACATGTTAAATTGCTTTAATTTTATTTGATTATTATTATCCATATATTGTACTTCCTCATATAATGATTTTATTATATAGAGGTATCTTTATTATTACTATTATGATTATTGTAGTAGCATAAAAGTCACTCTGGACATATTTATAAGTAGACTCAACACATTTTAGAAAACTCAAAAACGTAATAAATTAATGGCTTTTAACTATCTTTTATGATTTTGCAACGCTCAGGAAAATAACGTACCTGAAAAACATTCAAAACTACTTGAAGCGACAATATTACGTGTTTTAGGGGTTTTACCCTCAAACATGGCTAATTATATACTTTTTAACATTCAAACTGGTAGACGTAAAAATGCGACACAAACATAATTTTGTTTTAATTTTAATTTTGTATCAAAAATTAAGTGTTATGCAAGTTGTTACTTCTTTAGTTTTTCCTCATAAACTGTTTGCCTATAAAATTAAACTAACCAACAGTCATAAAATGTTTGTAGTGTAATAAAAGAAACAAGCAACTGAATTTTGGAAAAGAAACTTGTTCAAAACAGGACAAAAATAAAAATGAAAAATGTGCTGTGATAAAAAAAAGCATACACAACATGTCATTGCAAGATTACAATAAGATTCGATAAAATTGCAAATCATCATGCATTATGCATTTAATAAAAAAAATTTTTAGTTAGAAATATTAAAGCCGGAAAACATCAGGATGTATCTTATAATATTTACAAAAATAAAAAAAAGACATTTTAAAAGGAACAATACGTTGCAACTAAAGCAGTTATTAAACCTTAACTGTTTAAAAGGTCCTATATTACACGATAATAATTTATGAGTAAATAACAAAGCGTATAAAAATCTAGATTCTGTATGCAAAAACCATTTAACAGGTTTTGTGGGTATAAATAAATTATCTAAAAATCAAAAAAAAAACCAAAAATAGTTACAAAATATCAAACTACACAAGATACATAAACTGAAATTCTAGATAAAATCAAAAAACTTCACCGTGGAAAAAATTATTGACCACAAATTTGAAGAAAACAAAGCAAAAACGGCTTTGAAGGAATTAACTCTTTTAAAGATCGACGCAAGTAATAAATTTAAACAGGTCTTTAAAAATAAAAACATTAATACCATAAAATTAAAGAATATAATAAAGGAAACTACTAATATGTTTCAAAAGTATACGTTTAAAACATTTGCTATTAAATACTAAGGGAACTTATGCAGAGATTTTTTATCTATAAAATTAATATTTAATAATAACGTTTAAAAAGATAGTTAATATCTTGGGATAAAAAACTTTAGAATTAAGTTGATGACTTTATTAAAATAACAAACAAAAATACCAATTTGCACAATTATCAACTCAAAAACATGCAGAAAAAGACAAATATGATTTTTGTGATGTCAAAGTGTATGCCTGGCTAAGGTTTAAAACTGGAACATGTTAAACTTGAGAAACAAATTAGGTTTAACAGGAACAAAATGAGAATTAATTCTACCATGAGGTAAAATATGGAATTGAAATAATAAACAAAATACACCAACTAAAACTAGTAATGAAGGTTTACAAGGTTGTAATCAGAGGTCGCCTAGAAATGATCGTTTTATTTCACATGATCTTAAAGTTCTCATATTAAAATTAAAAACAAAATTAGCTAGTTTATACGCTCGACATACAAGCAATAATAAAAATAATGAATCACTAGCAACTAAACTGTTAGATAAATTTAAAAAATATTTTTAGAAAATGCTTTTACAAATAAATAAAACTAAACTAACAAATTTATTTATTTTTATTTATCAATGCAATAAAGTTGTAATTAATCATAGGTAAATGCGACTACAAATTATGACAGTCGTATAAAATATTCTACAAAAAATCAAACTTGTAAATAATGAAGAAAAACAGATATAATTCTACATGAAAAAGATAACAGTATTACAAATTGTTATGAAGAACCAATATCCATTTCACATGGTAGTTAAATTGCTCTAAAAATGAAATATGCATACTACTTAATAGCTAATATAAATAAAAAAATAGTGTCACGTCCCCCCGACGGACAAATAGTATGATGAGCGTATGCGAAAGGATGATGTTACACCTTCAATAATCTACACACAACTCATTACTCTGCACAAAGCAGAGCAAGCTTTTATTCAAGAATTATGTAGCTAATCTTTACATACAATATCATTATTCCATAGGTACATATATTATAGGGGTTAGGATTTCCTTGTGAGTGCACCGTGCTACACTCACAAGCTGAATAGCAATGAGCCAAACCAGTCGACGCCCTTCTATGTACACAGCAGTACACAGAAAGACGGTGGCCTTTAAACTACTTTTGACTTTGGCTTCATTACTATAAAAACCTAATTAATATTCATAGTGTTGGTGATCAAGCAACAAATGGATATTTTTATAATATATAAAAATAAGAATTGTGACAATAGTGTCTTTAAATATAAAATAAACGGTGGCGATTTTATCAATATAACTTTAGAAACGGGTAGTTATGAAATTTACAGTATTAGTAAAGAAATCCAAGATAAAATGCTAGTAGATATTTACAATCATTCCATAACAAAAGAAAAAAAGACAATTCTTTAAACAACTTTATAAAATTTAAACCCGATACCTCCATAGCAAAATGTGTAATAGGATTACCTACAGCTTAGGTTTTTGATTATACAGCAAGTAATTTAATCAGTAAAACTTAGTGTTTTACATCTAAACAACTAACTCAAGGTACATATTCTTGGACACGACTGTTGATATTAACCATATTAGCTCAGTACTTAATAATTGTCATTTAGTTTCTGGAATTGCTATAAGTGGTGTACTATCTTGATGTATTTAGTCTTTTGCACTAAAGTGACGCCTGGTTTTGAAATTACGGAAGAAGCCACACAACCTCTATTTTGTCTTGTAAATCAGACAAACAATATAACAATATATGTGTAGTTAAAAGCTGAAAATCTAAACTCTTTTAATTTTAGAGATCAAGATAACAATGACTGTATCATTAAAATAATAATAGAATTAATACTATTGACTTGACAATTAATTTTTAGTGAAAGCAAATGCTTCAAATGGAACAAGTTAGAAGAAGCTTTGATAAAACTAGTTTTTAATTGCTGCTTTAATATGACTCCATAATTCTGTAATATATACTAAAATATAACTCGATAGGGGAAACATTGTAATAAATTAGTGAATAAACCAAGCATTTATAAGTACCTACAATATTTATTGCTTTATTATCAAAATAAAGTTGAGGGTTTTGTTACAGATTTAAAATTATGTAGTAACATTAATATTTAAAAAAATAAATATACTTGATTAAACCCCTTGCATAATTTTAAGGCTTTAAAACCATCTTCCTACTTAGCTACACAATTACAGCTCTTAAATTAAACAGAGTTAACTATATTATTAACCTTAATCACAAGGTCTGTATACATGCACTGAACTTATTCTTTCAATTTATCTAGAGCAACTATTGTTCGTAATCTGGCATTTGATGTGGTGAATGCTGCTATATGTATAAACAATAATACATAAAATAAGATATTTGTTTTCTTTACATTCAACTCTTACGAAATTATTTGTAAACAACGTAGAATTTAGAATTTTTGTTTTAGGACTTGAATATAATTTATATAAATCAAAATGTTTTGATATAATTTTAACCTGTTTAAGTGAATCTCTGTGGCTCAATTCCTCCCATAAACTATATGTAAACATTTTTGCCACAGCTTTAAAACCTGAATTATAATGAGATTATCAGGATTTATTTTTACACCTATATTTTAGTACTCTCATATAAACGCTGCTAGTTCTTTTTTAGCGAAATCTTTTTTATATACTTTTTATTTTCAAAAGCGCTAACAAATACGCTTAAAACATATTTATTTATTTTTTTTTAACAATAAACTGAAAAGATTTTGTTAATTCTATAACGTTTTTAAATGGCTTTGAATATTTTAACAGTAGTCCAAGTTTCAATTAGTGTTTTTTGTTTATTAAAGTTATTTGTTTATTTGTTTAAGCACAAGGAAAACACAGTATGTAAGTATTAATTATTTATTTAATTTTGTTGGTGATACAGGATGATGCAGTCCTTTTGGTGGTGAAATTTTACATTACATTTAGCTAAACCAATTCGGATTATTAGTTCTGAGGAGTTTCTTTTCCTTAATTTTAACAGGATGTACTGCAGGATAATAATCGAATAACATTATACTAGGATACAAACTAAAAATATCATAATACCGTGCTATTACGTTACCTAATGGTTTTTTCATTAATTTGATCGTTTCGGTTCTACTAAAAAAAATTAATCTTTTGGGTTTATTGGCGATATTACAGCTTTAGGCGTAATAAAATTCTTTATTTCGTTATAATTTTCAAACTATTGACTAATATTTAACAACAATAATTCATTTATCTCTTAAGTAGTTTGCTATTTTAGAGAACAATAATATAGCTGTTTTATTGTATTTTTATTCAAAGTATTGTTATGTTGTGGATCACAGAAACTTGACATCCAGGCCAAAAACAACTATAAAATTGGTAATTAGTATTAGTTGGTTCACAGTAACCAACAACGTTACTAATTTTAATACTTTTGTTGCGTATACAGTGTTTATTACTGTTAACGGCATGTCAAATATTTATATTTTCATCGGACATTACATATTCTAACTATTTTATACTTTGTTTTTTGGTTACATATGCTATTGCTTTTTTTGAAAAAATTTGTCTTAATACACAATTATTGTTAAACTAGCAATTGCAACATATTTTATTGGATTTACACAACACGTGGCGTTAAGAACATCTAGGACATCTTGATTGACAATTTTACTAAATTCTACTACATTATACCTGTAATTTAGACAACCGCTCCTAAGTATATCCACATCAGCTTTACAATTTGCAACCATTTCTTCATTGAAATTAAATGTTTTATTTTCATCGCTTTTAGTTAAATAAAATTTCACAAATTCTGTATTGTCTTCACTTTGCATTTAATTGTTTTTTTATACGCAATATTAGGCAAACAACAAATATTACTTCAATTTTCTGGTTTAATAAACAAATGTGGGAAATTAACGTTTTTATACAATAGTTGAGTGCGTAGCAATTATTTTGTCTCTAATCACCTGCTATTAAACCAACTGTTTTCAGAAAACCTTTAAGCGGGCCAGAATTATGATTATAACTTTTATAACATCTTATTTCTAATTTTGCGATATAGATAGACATTATTTCTGTTCCTGATAATATTATTTCAGGTTGTACGGCATTTTTAACAATAATTAAATATAAAATGACTATCACAACCTGTTGCGTTATGTGCTATAAATGTAAAATGTTTTTGTTTAAATACCCATTTACAAACAATTCTGTAGGTAGAAAAAGATTTTCCGTCACCATTAAAATCTGAATTTCTATGTGCATTGTTATATAATCATAAATTTTATCAAAGTATGAGTAGTCATACCATGTAGTTTGTACTACCTTTTTTAGAACTTTTGATTCCTGTAGAACACTTTGTTCTTATTATTTGTTGCAGCTTTATTATAAAATTTAATTTGACTGTACAATAAAGTTGTACGTAGTAAAGTTGTACAATAAAGTTTTTATAAAATCCTAAACATCAGTTGCTATAACTGAATTCAAATGTAATGGTAATGTAACTAATGACGCTGATGCTATATGTACGGAGTAAGCTTATGCTAAGCTTATGAAAGTTCAGCTAATAGATTGCAATGACTTAGACAATTTTATTCAAAGTATTAATTGTTATGAATTTCCTATGACCTTTACTGAGAATCACGTTTAGTCTGCTTTCTCTAGTGTAAAAAGGGTGCATTATAATGGTCATGAGTTGCCCTACACTGTTTTGAATAACTTCATTGATATTCTACCTTTGGGAAATATAAGAGGTATACGCCATCTAGGATAGGTGAGGAGAGGTAGGTGTAGGTACCCTGTAGTAGGTGATGACGTGGAACTACGAGGTAGGAGACCGACGTTGTGATAACGATCGTGTGATGGGAACGTGATGTGAGCATGATGAGGAAGTGCGCCGTGTATGTGATAGGCATGATCGAGGAGGTTGGAGTTGGGGACGAAGGGAAGGCTTAGCCGAGGTATCCAATCAGCATAGAGCTAGGATGGACTTGGTGAGCATGAAGAAGCTCAAGTAGCTAATCAGCATAGGGCTAGAGAAGATTCCGTGGTAGTCTCTGTTCGTCAGTCGGAGCTGTTTGAGAGATAGAGAGGGAGAGCCATTCCTTTGCCATCCTCTATGAAGGATAGTCACGGTGTGCTACGCTCCAGTTCGGGAAGAATAGTGTACCCAGTCAGTAGTGTAGTAACGTGAAGGAGCGGCTGTAGTAAAGCCGGCATTGGGGTTTTAGTTTATTATATTATAAATATCGTATTGTGTGATTAAGTGTAAATATTGTACCGGGCGAACCGGATTATTAAGTGTAATAATTACCGACCAAGGAATTATCAAATATTGGGTCGGGTGACCGTAAGATAGACATATTAAATCGGTTTAAGTGACATTGTTTCCCCAGATCTTACCTGTGTGTGTGTAACTCTTATTACATATGGCCGACGGCAGGAAGGGGGCTGTCTTTTGTATTACGTGAGTGCTAAGTAGTTTCACATTACCCCGGATCATCAGCGGAAGAGGCTTGCATAAGGTAGCATTGGCGAGACCTGTTTTCAGGTCGTGTCTCATATTGCCCATATCGTACTTTGCTAGCCCAGACCTGTTTCGGGGTCGGATTGTGAAGTTTCAGTGGTGAGAAGCATACCAGCACGGGCATACATTTAGGGCTCATAAGATCCTTAGCCTTCATCACGGGGACCACCTCAATTCGGATCCTCCGGAGCCAGGCCAAGACTTCACGAGCATTTGAGCTGAATCCAGCCCTTGGACCTATCTCCTCGTCGAAGGAAGATCGACCTGTTTTGAGGTCCAGTCTATCTCATCAGGACCTAGCTGAGGCTACCTTTGGGAGGGTCGTAGATCGACCTGTTTTGAGGTCTAACTCATATCAGCCAGACCTCGTAGCAGCTACTTTGGAGAGCGGAATTCAGGTCCACACTGTAAATAGCTGGAGCCTGAGTGGGGAGCGGGGATCGGGACCTCGATCGAGGTCCATACGAGGGAAGCTTAAGGAGAGGTGCGAGGTGGTACTGGTGTTTGAAGCTGTAGAAGTGCCGAATAGTGGAGATTCTAGGGATTCCTGCTTTACAGAACCCTATTGTATAAACGTATTGAGCACAGAAATGATTTTCTATCATATCGCCCTATATCTTGTTTATGAATTCTTGCTAAGGCGTTTGCGCAAATGCTGCATGCTTGCCTTATGTTAATCAATATAATTTGTAATCAACAGCATGGTTTTAGCAAAAACCGGGCAAGCCAATCAGCTACTTTACAATTTATCTGAAACTATTTTAAGTATTAAGATTTAAAGTGTGGTCCTGTTATAGCAGTTTTTATTAATTTGCTGAACGCATTTGACTCTGTTAATCATAAAAAGCTGCTTATTAAAATGAGAAATGATTTCAGTATACTTTTGCATATAATGAAACTTATGGCTGACGATTGATTTAGTCGTTAATTTAAAATAAATATTGGTGACTATATTTCTGATGGCTTTTATTCAAATATGGGGGTTCCTAAAGGGTCAGTAATGGGTCCATAATTGTATATTATGTAAATGAGTAAAAACCGGGGTGCTATATCTGGTGCGGTAAAGTTTATTTTGTATGCGGATGATTCAGTCATGTACTTTTTGTATTTAAAGTTTAATTTTATGCTTGGAACTGTTCAATCGTTTTTAAATGCTGAGCTTTAGCTGCATCTATTGTAATGGTCATGTCTGTCTGTGTGTCTGTCTGTCTGTCCGTCCGTCTGTTCT
>JAQFZE010005098.1:0-10595 GCA_034695245.1 Dicyrtomina saundersi | reverse complement strand
GTGGAGGTTGTAAAATAAGGGGGGGGGCGGCAAAATATTTGCCGTTTTGCTAAACTTTATTGACGGACGATCCCTATATCTATTATAATTATAATTATAATAGGTAGACTGCGAAAAAAAAAGCCAAATCAAAACCATATATACGATTTTATCAATGCTTCATGAATAGCCCGGGAAACTTGTAAATATGGGAAAACACTACAAATGCATTCACAATCATATTTCGGCTCAGAATAAAAGCAATATAAAAGGGATCAACGTCAGATGGACGAATAGACGCACTTACTACTTACTGTTCTATACAGAGATTCACCGGGGAAAAGCTAGTCGCCGTCGCCAGTCATCAGATCAGATCAGATCAGTACCGGCCAGTCACCAGTAGCCAAAGATGTGTTTTTAAGTTAATTTGTGTATTTTGCGGCTTTTATAACTCACATTTGAGATTCCTATCTATTCAGAATTAGGACGGTTTGCATGAAAAAAATCTGTAGGTATATACTTACTTGTTAGACTACGTATCGTAGTAGTTTGACATTTCATTGCTCAACTCAACTGTAAATGTTTTTCTAAGCTCCTTTGTCTTTTTGTTTTGTGATGTGACGAGAACACTACAAAATTTATTGAGCCCTACTACTTACAATAATTTAATTTAATATAATTTAAGTATTTTATTTACTTAATACATAAACAAGAAATACAGACAAAAGGTAATAAAACAAAGCAAGAATGGAAGTGTGCGTAAGCAAGCCCATGTTAGTAGATGCTACAGAAACAAAACTGGATAATTTTCCGTTGATGGCTTTAGCTCCAGAGGTAATTCATTTTTTTTATGTCATCTGTTATGTCATTGATCATTGTACAATCATTTATAGTCTACTGGAGGTAATGGTAGATTTTTACACTCGTTATAGCAATGCCCTACCGCTAAACACTAAGGAGGATGTAATTTTCGAAAACGTAGTAAATTCCAAAAATACTACGAAATCAAAAATATTAGATGCTAATGTTTTTGCATTGTTAAGTTAGTTTTCGTGTAACAAGTGACATTCGACTTTCATTCAGTAAAATGGCTTGGCTAATTTACCTGGCCTACCTTTTCTATTGTTGAAATTTCTTATCAGTACGACCGTGATAAGGAATTTTCCAGCACTGCTCTGCCCGGTCAACTGACTGTTGTGCTGATAAGAACGTAATAAAGTCGATTTGCATGGTTAATTATCAGAACAATAGAAAAAAAGATAATTGAATTTGATTAAACTTGGAATCGTAGTATTTTTGGAATTTACTACGTTTCTGCAGATAATGTCAACTAACAAACTTATTTCACACCTTGACCATTGACCATTGAAAGTAGTAATTAATAATACTGTATTTTCTATATTACAGATAATATCATGTATTATAAACCATTTTAGTCAAAATGAAGTTTTGGCTTTAAGGCTTGTAAACAAACAGATGCAAAATTTGGTGGACGAATTGTATGGATTTCGGTTTAATATTTACGATGAAACTGAACGCTTAAGCGGCATTCGAAAATTAAAGTGTGAGAAGATTACAGTGTGGAAGCTCATTCTCCCGTTAGAAGTCCATCTGTTTGATTATCCTTCGCGGCTGAGAGTAATAGAGATCAAAGGTCCAGTTACAGAATCGAATCTCCAGCGGCTAATATCTCCTTGTGTCAATCTTGAAAAGTTTTCCATCATTCGCCGAGCCAATTACCCTTGGATACTTAATTTGGAAGACACTCCTGATTTAGGGAATCTCAAGAAACTTAGATTTTTGCTCCTGAATTGTGAAGAATCTAAAAGTTATCGTCTTAAGCCCTCACTCCCTATGATGGACTGCAGTTTTCAAAGTTTGACTAACTTCGACATCGTGAAAGGCTTCCCAGTTCGCCAGTATTCATTTTATTTAAGTTCTATATTAAAATTTATCAGCAGCCATTACAAAACTTTGAATGTTCTTGGATTATGTATGCTACCCAGAAGAAATTTATGTTTCTTCCATCCGGATTATGCCGAGTATGATGTTAGTGATTTGCCGAGACTACAAGCACAAATACATCACGATAATCAGCGTATTCGTCCCCAAGATATTGACCTCGAAAAGTTGTGTGAACTTAGTTTAACTCGGCTAGGAATTACTACACAAGGCTATGTAGAGGACATAAAAATATGGTCTTCTTTACTTGAAAATCAATCGAAATTAGAAGAATTTCGATTTGATTGGTCGTCAATAGATACTCGGGATAGCCCTTTATATTCTGGTTTTCCTTGGGCTCTCTTTGAAACCCCAATTATTAAATCCAGTCAATATTTAGTTTCAATTGAACTAAATAACATTTGTGTTATTTCTCATGAAGGCAGTGACTCTGAGTCAGGACGCCTTGTCCCAATTAATCTAAGTCTCTTTGGTACGTGTAAGAAGCTTGAGAATTTAACTCTAGTAAACGACACCGTTGATGGGGGTGACCAAGGCGACCCAGGGCCTGTCACGGAAGAAGAACAAAGTGTTGTGGTTAATGGAGTAGATTTACCCAATACCCTTTCACTTATTCGCTTTGAGGGTTTGCCAATGAAGACTGCCGACCTGGAAATCATAATGGAAAAATGTTGGCAGCTACAGTTTGTTTATCTTAAAGGACTTGGAACAACGCAAGACTTGGGAATTACATCACAAGTTATCAAAGCTATGGGGAAACTATTTCGTTTGAAAAATTTACAGCTGTCTAACTTTAACGTCAGTACTCCGGAAAAGGCCTTAGATTTCCAGCAAGTCTTTACTACTTTGGATATTCCATATGAGGGACCAAATACAACATTTCGACTATCGAATGGCTCAACTACTGCTTACGACGTTTTAAAGCGTCTCGTCCCTCCCCAATCTGAAAAACATACGTAATCAATTAGGTCACGTTCTTTATAGTGCATTCCTACGCGCTGTTCTAATAAAAGTAAAAATACGTCAAACATACCAGTAATGACATTATTTGTATACTGTATACTAGTGTATACTTTGTGTTATAGTAAGTTGTCTGGATTTGCATGCAAAAATACCTACCAAATAGTAAATAGACTTTAATATAGTTTTGCGTTTGCATACGTAAGAGTTCAGTTAGTGTTCATAATTATTATTTCGGCAGTCGCAGTCGCAGCTTCGTATTTTTTATTTTGCAACCAATTTTACCAACTAATAATTTATTATTATTACTCTTACAATTTTAAATGAATTAAAAATATTAAAATAATATTTAGGTTTTGCTTGGGGTCAACCTAATTAAATAAGATTAAAAGTGAGTACTATGCATGTATTTGTAGAATTTTTGTACGGATATTGTTGTCAGTCTGAAATTGAAAATAAAGTCGTATTTTCTAAAATGAATTTGGTCTCTTTTAAACACATTGCTCCCGTTTTTACTTTTATTAATCTTCTAAACTAAGAGAAGATAAGACGCATACAAGCTGACATTGAACACCCTTAAAAGAAATTAGAACTGGAAAACATAATCAGTCTGTCCAACGCAACGCTTGAATTTTATTTTTATAGTTATCACTTCATATTCGTGAAGACTAACAATAGGAAAATAAGAATGATTGGGGATTCGGGTCTTTTGATTGTTCAAATAATATTATTCTAATATATCGATTATCGATTACTTACAATATATTGTGGAAAACACTGCAATGTTACAAAAGCAGAAGCAGAATTGGCTGCCAAATCAGCTCAATAGGATACGACAATGTTTATAACTTGGAACTCAATTATTGTGCATTATCTATACTTATCTTCTTAACATAACATAAACAGACAAAAATCATTTCGCTGGTTGTGAGTATTTTAGTATTGTTTATACAAACACTGCATTTCATAACATTGAAACGAAATTGATTGCACTAATAGAAAATGTATAAGTTTATATGCCTCTACTTATCTTTTAATGAAACTAGCCTCTTACATTTATTTACACACATAATGGCGATTATACGCAAATATTACGTTTATTCTACACAACGGGATTACTATAAAGATATACATAGCTTATGTTGTTATTTCGAGTATTAGATGCAGCGTTAAGCACTTAAAGAAGCAAGTATGCAGTATAGAATATCCAATGTATCCATATCAAGTGAGACAATAATAAAGTAAAGGGGTACGTTAATGAATGGCGATTTAAAATGTAAATTAATGTTGTGGAATGATGTTTTTGTCATTGAAGCTTTCCAGCTGAAGTCCCTCTCACCTTGTTTCATTATGATTTAAGTATTCTCACCCTTTGTCAGCAAAGTGGAATTGGAATTATCGATTTTCACTTTATGAGTAGCGGCTGCGGCGAAAATAGTGCTGTCATTATTATTCTTATTATTTATCATCAAATCTTGTTTAGGAGCCGGAGCACAAACACAGAATTTCTCGTCATTAACCGAGCACAAGTGAGCAATGAAGTCCTTTCTCCTGCATAAATATTTACTACATTTTCCAGATTCAAAAAATGTGGGTACTGTACACCCACAGTCCGAACTGGGCGGATGGTAACAATTACATTGCCCAGTCAAATCACATTCTGGGTTCGCTGAGCCACATAGTAGACTGCAAGCATAGGGGTGTAGTCGACAGTGCCGTATGTCATGAGATGGAAATCCAAAATCCTGGATAGTTTTCGAAAATTCAATTTGATTTAAAAGTTATCTAAATGTCGTAGTTGTAATAATCGTATGATACAGCATCAGTAAATTGCGAATTCTTTTGTTAATTCTGTAATATTGTATTTTATTTATTCTTACCAAGAATCCAATATCGAAATCATCGTCTTCAAGAAATGCAATTGTCAGTTTAAGGAAAATAACTAACTCAACTATCACAGCAGTGGTACTTACTTGGAAATTCATTTTTTTCCCTGATGTTTGTATGAAAGTAAAGCGGATCTCACAAAAAAAAATTTAAAAATATAAATAAAAAACACCACCCATTGATTATTGGTTATGTTTTATGTTATGGTTATGATGCATTGCTTATACAATATAGATATAGCAGCTCAAGGGAGTCCCTGAAAACTTTTCTTGTTCCTCGAATAGGAATAGTATGGATAATTATAGATGACTTAAATATGGCAAAACTTACACAATTTCTCAACTAATTGATCCATTACGTGTAATGGATGGGGATGGCGTTGATTAACTTTAAGACAATGTGAAACAATGAATGTGCGTACTTACAATTAAAATATAGCAAAAGTTCTGTAACTCCATTCACAACATTTAGTGTCAGAAATGCTTTAAGCCCGTTATTGCCTATTATTGTCTAAATTAGCCGCTCGTATAATTGTGAAGCTATGAATTGTAATGGTCGTAATCAGTATAAATAAAGTCACATTAAATCATCGTTCCCCTTTCAATGTCATAAAAGAGAAAATTTATTAATGTAGTAGTCAGATTTCGGGGATACAATTCATTATTGAAATCTGAAACCAAAAATTAAAATTATGACAAAACAAGGAATCCAATGCAGTTACCCAAATATTTCGTCTAATCGTAAGTTTTAGAACCTTGTAATTGCATTGTACACTAAGTTTTTATTCAACATTATATTTGGACTTAAATATTCGTTAAACGAGTTCTTCATCCTAAAATCTTATGATTGTTCATGGTTAAATGTTATAATAGTATGCAGCAAGGCAGCACTTGGTCAACAGTAAAATAAAAAAACTAGAAATCGTTTCTGTGAGTAAACTAAAGCAAGCAGTGTGGAGCGGATTCAACTTAAATTGCAGCCGCTGCACATGGCGGTTTGCCAGACTTATTAGTGTGATTATAATCACTATATATACTATAATTATATCTGAATCAAATCAAAGGAGATTTATGACTTCCTTTTAGTTCCGTTTAAATTTCTGGCATTCATATTTGGAAGGAATTGTAATCTTAACTCTACAAAGGATCAATTGTGCTACCGTAATGATTTAAAATTGCACATGGGTTCATTGCAGTAGAATTGTATTGATACATACGTGAAGGTGAACACATTTCCACACCCTTGATTTTACTTAATCTATTACTTACGTGTGCAAACGTATTTCTAACTTACGGCTAGTAGTTAGTACAGTAATCACAATACAAATAATTAAGTATACCTATATAGTATACTCAGATGATTCAGTATTATTTTTAGAGCCAAACACGCCCAGCTAAAAACGGGACCTGGCTCTAAAATATGTGATGCAAAAAGAGAGTGGATTTTACTTCAATATAATATTGTACGAATATCTTAATTGTTTTCCTAGTAGGTACATTTTTTCTGGATACTACACGGTCCGGCGGTACAATAGTTAAGAGTATAGAGCGTGCTTTTTACCAATTTCTGTGCAGAATTAAAACGGAATACACAGAATGCGTGAAAATGAATTATTTATGGATACAAGAGCACGTGCTCATCGTCATATGACGGTTCACTCACAACTTCCCATTCCCATTCACATAATTTGACGGTATAAACTATAGACAGAAAAATAAAAACCATGTCACACTTCACACCTCAAAATTTTAAATAACGTAATAAATAATTTTACCTTAACATTATCGTAGCATAGACCTGCGGCTTCATGAATAATTATACTCTGCAAATTTATAATAATAGTAATAAAACATAATGGAGAATGGAGCCCCCAAATGACATTGAGGATGAGGAAAGTTGAATAAAATAGTTAAAAATTATATTTATAATAATGATCAGATTGTAAGCAAATCTCAACTAATGCAAAATGTGAAAAATTAGCTTGAATTTGTGAGTGAAGAATTTGAACCATCTATATTTGCTGTTTGTTTTATTTGTTTATACTTTCGTCCATCCGGTAATGGTATAGTTATCGGTATCGGCATCGGCATCGGTCGTTCTATGTTGTTGATGGTGGAAAGTATTGGTAATATACGGGATGTATCCTAGGTGACGCATAATTTGTTTCAAAGAAGAATAACAATGGTAGTAGTTTTAATATAACCAGTACATAATATAACAAGCATTGGGATTGAAGATGCCCCAAAAATGGTAGTTTATTAGTATATATTCCAGACCTTTACATGAATGTGGTTTTTAACAATTTTATTTCATGGGCACATCAAAATTTCCAAACAAAATTAAAAGAAGTGAAAATAAATAAAGTAAATAAATTTAATTGTAAGTAATATAGGTGAAAAACTAAAATTCAATAAATTGAATGCGACTTAAGGGATGTTGTAGCGTACAGTAAAGGCTATACTAAATAATATTTTCACTCTGTTCAGGGAAACATGCACAGAATTTCAATTTTTTGGTGAGTTGACAAACGAGGGGCTTCGTAATCTTGGTCCTCAAGCACAAGTTTCTGTGACATCTTTTAGCTTCAAGACCTTCTTCAGGTTCTTTACAGACCGGACCAGTTTTATGTGGACCAGCACGACAAATGCACTGTCCACCCATTTCACAAATAGGACTGGCAGTGCCGCAGATGGGAGCACATGCCTGTGGTTTCAACTCACAGTGTGTAATTCCATGAGTCTTCACGTTGGCCGGTGCTTCCACTATTTTCTACAAAAACATTTTCAATACAATTAGTCTCATTTTTTTTTTCATATGATAATATACATAATCTATTAGTCTCGGTTCTCTTAGCACACATAGATGCTATAGAGGTACACACAGTACAGTACACTGTTGTACACTAAACTTCTTCTACCTAAAGAAGTTTTTAATTTAATCAAGAATACTGTACTTATGTGATGGATTTCATTTAATACAAAAGCTATATGATTTTGTAATGATGATGATAATATAAGTTGATGGCGATGATGACTCACTCCTTCAGCGTCCACTGACGTAGAAAACAACGTCAAGAGTGCCATAGTGAGTGCACTCACAATAACCGCAGATTGAATTCTTTCAACCTTATTACTCCACATTCTGATTCTGATTCTCAATTCTCCCTCCTTTCAATAATATATCCCTAATCCCTAACACACACTCAACTAATTACTTAATAATAGCTATACAAAATCCTTTGTGATTCCCTCAATTTTCCCAATGTTCACTTTGATTTTGAGCACAATTTTCATTCCAATATTAATAATAAAATTACTATAATTTCTAATCCAAGGATACAGACACACACACACAAAATTGGAATTTTATTAAACGTTTTCCCTGCATAGAAACAGGAACAGCCAAAAAAATTATATAAAATATTATGTTCTGTTATTTAATGAAAAAAACAATCATTTAATAGCAAAACATGAGGATCAATGAGAACTCCCATTATCTCTCAATTCTACCAGTTTGAACATGTACAGTATTGGGTGCTGACGTCTTTAATGACAATGTATCTGTATAATGTATATGTACTTACATGTGTGAATTAGTTTTGTATATACTTGTAGGAGGAACGAACAATGAGCAATTAAAATTAATAATGTAATAAATAAAAAATTAAACCTTATCTATCTGTAATTTATTTAGAAAATATATTGAAATGTCCTTTTTTTTTATAAATATGGGATAGATCATGCTATAAACATACAGTTTTAGTTTATTGTATATACAACAATAAAAAAAAAGAATTAGTCGTTGTCGTGGTCGTTATTCGTTATAGAGGCATAGTCAAGTATACTATATGTATGTAGTACACATTTCATTGTAGGTATTGAGAATTGATGTACAAAATTTCCTCATAAGACAGATGCCGACACCGATACCGATACTAATAGGACAAGTCACTCATCACATCATTCACTATACATTATTGTCTTGACTATAATATTGTATTAAAGAAGCCTAATATCATATGTTGTAGCATCTGGATGATCCTAAAAACTATAAAAAACAAAAATACCTGTAAAATCAAATAGGTAATATACATAGTTACAAACCTACAGATATATTTCGCAACAGCGCCCATGAGAATCAGCAGCAAGTAGCACTGAGAAGGAGAGATCCATGATCCATTGAATTGAATTCATGCTCCCTTTTTTTTACCTGACCTTTTGTACCCCTAATTATTACAAAATAGTATTGCTTACTTTGTGAAATAAAATATACTATAGGGAAGGGAAATATACGCAGTGCTACACTTTACTTTTATGAGCGTGAGGCATTTTGCCCAATAGTAATGAGGAATGACCAAAGAAAAAATATAAGGCAGAAAGATGTTTGTACAGAGATTGTATGGATGGACAAGATCTTCAGTGTACCGCGCACAGAGCAATATGTACACTCTCAAGTCTTGCTCGACCTCTGTATATATTTTTATATATTTTCTAAAAAGTTTCCAAGTGTAAAGTGGAAGTAAAACAAGTGAGTGGAAAAGCCAAGTCTTAATTGTAATTGTAATAATTGTGAGGTACACTTTGCTCTCTTCCATTCTTGGCTTTGGTTTGGCAGTGTCATAAAATGTATGTTCTATGCAGGCGCGTCAGTCAGGTTGTAGTTGCAGAGTCAAGTTGGGGTGTCAAGTCAACGTCAACACACAGTGTGAAGAATAATACTATATAAAATAATATAAAAATAATTCAAACTAGAAGAAGTCTTGAAATCCGACTGGTGTCTGACAGTATCGTATACTTACATACAGCATCAGCTCTACTGTTGCTGCACAGTTTTTTTTAAACTCCAACTTGTCTCAACTAAAACACTCAATGTTATGTTAGTAGTAGATTCAAAAGCACATTTCAATGAAATCTCCGACTGTACAGAATGAAGGTAGTATGTATATAGAAAAGCGTGGAAGGTGGATTGTGATTGCAGTTCCCTGGTTACTCTTTTTTTTTTTCTATATTATCATCAGCGTATACTTCTCTTCCCCTATAAGTAGTACAGTCCTCCTCGTCCATTCAGCAGTCATAGTACTTTGTGGTTTTATCTTGAATAATAAAATAATGTTTCTCTAACCTGGCTCTGGCACACTGGACTCAGGATATTTTATCTTCAGAGAATCCAAAATCCAAATGAGATAATCATCTCTCCTATACATACACATACTTATCTCAATTATTTTTTTTTCTCTTCTACTTCTACTTCTATCTAGCTTCCCCTGCCAGGTACGAATAAGACAATGGCTATAAGTATATACGTCTAAGTATATACGTATAGGTACAGCAAGTATATATTCAAGATACTCCCTCACCACATCACATCACATCGCATCACACTACATAATCATATTATACATTATGTGTCAGTACATACTTCCACTTTTACTCCAAATGGGTGTACATATGAGATAAATGTATAAAATGATTTGAACTTACGAAGCAGTAAATCGAGTGAAGGAGTTTAGTATGTTGTATGTAGTATGTATTCAACTACAGACTACAGGTGTATTTACTACATATTGCTTTTTGATGCTATGATATGCAGATATTCCTTCCACTTACATGTCTCCTGCACACACATCTCTCTACTATATTTATATATCTACGTCTCCGTATGGTCTGATAAGTAGCATTGATAATAATACTTTTATATCTCAGCTCACATCTTATTTTAGTTCTGGTTTTAAAAAATCATTCTTGAAGCAAATTAAAATTAAAGTTAGAGATGAAAGAACAAGAGCGAGAGAGAGAGGGTGGGGGGGG
>JAQFZE010005097.1:0-10595 GCA_034695245.1 Dicyrtomina saundersi | reverse complement strand
TCATAGAGATTTATGTTACAACTGCTTCACACGATTAAGCTCAAATACTGACTCAGAAAATCACTTTAAAAATTGTAAAAATTTACAAATGCAGAAAGTTGTGATGCCTCAACCTAATGATAACTTATCCATTTCCAAAATTAAATTTACAGATTTTCACAAAAAGCTTAAGGCTACGTATGTCATTAATGCTGACCTGGAATCAATTTTTTTAAAAGTTAATGTTAAATCCAAACAAGTACAAAAACTGCAAAGCATTCACCTTGTGGATTTTCATACGTAGTAATAAAAGCAAATGGAACGTTGCATCACGAGTTTACGTATCGTGGAAAAACTGTATTGACAGGTTTTTCAGTGAAATGGTTAAATGGGGTGACTTTGTTTATGAACAAAAGTCTTTAAATATTCGTTATATATCTGATGAAACAACAAATAATGCAGAATACGAATCTGCTGTTACCTGTCATATATGCGAGGGTTCACTTTTAGATGATGAAGTTTTTGATCATGATCATGAAACCAGGCGTTATCGTGGGGCGGCACACAGAGTATGTCACATCAATTATTACCAAAGAAAATTGCCAATTGTCATGCATAACGTTTAAGGGTACAATTCTCATTTAATCCTATCTGGATTTAAAAACTTTGAACAAAAGGGTGAAGTATTTATTATACCTAATAATTCTGAAAAATTGTTAAGCATTATTTGTGAAAAGTTTTATTTTATTGACTCTTTACAATTTATAAATGTCAGATTATCATCGCTCCTGTGTAATTTAAAAGATTATTGTCACAGTCATTCATTCAAATTCAAAACTAAATTTGATTTATTCTTTTAAGTGTATGACGATGAAAAATTAAATTTAATGTTACAAAAAGGTGTTTATTGCTATGATTATCTGGATTCGTGGGAAAAATTTAATGAAACACAATAACCACCATACGTGTGTTTTTTTAACACGTTGCTGGGCAAAAACGTAACAAAAGATGAATATAACCTTGCTCAAAATGTATTTACTACTTTTAAGTGTAACAACTTAGGCTATTTCCATGATGTTTATCTTTTTGAAGACGTACTCGAGTTAGCAATAGTTTTTAAAAGCTTTCGAAAATTTTGTCTTAATCTTTATAAGTAAGACCCAGTACATTATTATTCCATTCTAGGATTAGCATGGGACTTAGCGTTATTTATGTCAAAAAAAGAATTAGATCAAATTAAAGATGTGGACAAGTATATATTTTTAAAATCTGAATAAGAAGAAGGGCAAGCATGATTAGCAAACGGTATTCAAAAGCTAATAACGAGTTTGTTAGTAAATACGAAAAAACGAAACCCAAATCTTTTATTATTTATTCAGATCAAAATAATTTGAACGGTAATGCAATGTGTAAACAACTCCCAGTTTCTAATTTTGAATTGATGGAAGACATCAGTTTATTTAACATTGACAGATTTGACGAAACAAATGACTTAGGAGGTATGATAGATTGTGATTTAGACTATCCCTCAAGTTAGCCTAAGCTAGCAAAAACGATTAAACAAGCATAAGGACTGGGTTCAAGCACAAATTTAAAATTTTGGGACATGATAAATAAAAAGTTAGCGTACTTTACATTGTTCAAGACTAAACTATATCTTAACCAATCCATTTACACAGGGTTGTCTGTCTTAGAAATCGCTAAACTATTACTGTATATTTTTCATGATGAAATGATGCAAACATCTAAACTAAATTTACATCTGTTATTTACAGACGCTGATAGTTTGTGCTATCATGTATTTACAGAAATTGTGTATAAAGACATGCATAAAAACACAAATTTGTATGATTTTAGTAACTGCACCAATATCTCACAAATTGTATTCTGTTGTAAATAAAAAAGTCTCTAGTAAAATGAAAGACGAATTTGCTGGGAAAATTGTTGATGAGGCTGCTTGCTTGTGTAGTAAAGTGTATAGTATTTTAGAAACAGGAACAAGAGAGAAAGCATGCAAAGGAGTTAACAAACAAGTAGCTGACAAGGTTGTACACAACATTTTATGTTTAAAATATTTAAAAAATCAAAAAGTTAAAAGGTGTAAGATATCAACTATCAGGTCTGTTAAGCACAATCTGTATTCTATGAATGTTACAAAAAGTTGTCTTCATGCGTTTGATTCTTAAAAAATATATATGTGAAAATGGTATTACTTGCATGTGGTAACTCAAAATGCAAATAATTTAATTGCTGTGATATTTACGTTTTATTAATGAAATATTGTAAATATTAGTAGTGTAGTTCGTAACCTTTTTTTAAATAAATTATTTATAAAAAACCAAAATATTATAAAAATTATAAGTTTAAAAATATATAATTGAATAAATAATAAACACAAATCAAAATTTCGCGTTTTGTTCAAGCCTACACAATTTGTTTGCGTTACTGTATACATTATTACGACAATAATTAGTTGTAGTAAAACTTTTTACGATATTTTTGTTTTAGTTTCACTAAATACAGTTGTTTTATTTACATTCTGATAATACGACGGTGTAAGTTATACATTAATTATTATAGGATAACGCCAGCTAAGCTTATACTCATACCAACTAAACTAGAATTCATACCGACTACAAAATCAGCATCAGACTATGTCTCTAGAGTAATTTGAAACCTATCATTTTTAACTTATTCAGCATAAATGCAATTTTTAATAAAGACAGCAATTCATATCATTTCTTGTGAATGAAAACCCTGAGTTCTTTAACAACGTGCTCCATTTAAATAACATTGAGTTAGTAGTGGCTTATAACTATTATCACGTGTTCGATCCCAACTACGTGCCACAGCCAAGTACATGTATACGCATTTACAGACAGTGCTGGTGAAACTTTGTTTCTTTTAATTCGCGCGGCACCGAAGTACAAGTTAATCTAGTTAACATAAATGATACCATGCCAGCCTATTGTAACTGCGTTAGCAAGTGACGCTAAACATGCGAGTGTAAAAGGGGAAAGAAGCAGTTGGGTGAGCTTATTAATTACAACAATAATAATAATTTACAAATACAACTTCTAACCAAATACATATTATATACAAGATAGAAGAGGCGTGTTGGAGATTCTTGTTGTTTAATGCTATGGATGCAGTTTTAAGATGGCTGTTTTTGAACTACAAATATTAATATTTTAAAATGTAGAAATTATTAAAAATAATTTCTAATTATATGGGAATATAAATACGACGGAATAATTACATTATTTATTGATACTGACAATGATTGTTTTAGCAGTCATGATTGATAGCTCAATATGAACGCACTGAAAATACGAGAGAATATTGAAACTAAAAACTACTGATAACAAAACTATTATTTTTAATGACTTTTGTGAAATAAACTTTAAGTTGTGCTAAATCGTGAACTCACTTTTTTATATATAAAAACTGCGATTTTAATCAAATCTGATAATAAGATATTCAACATTAACGTGATCCTTCGACGAAATCTGAACTAACCTAAGGGATTACAGTGCGCTGTTATCACTTCCTGTACACCTGTAGTGTCACTGAACTGTTCGGCCTGAAAGTTTGAAATCGGGACTGAGACTACTGTGCTCTATACTGTGTTGTACTTCATTAGAAGATTTTGTACTTACCTTTTACTTTTCTGGTCACTGCTGTAGTGGATTGACGAGATTGACTGGGTGAAATCTTTTAATTTTTTTGTGCTGAGTTTTTTGAACTGCTTCTGTCACCGTTTGTCGGCTTTGGCTTTTGCGCTCAGTACATCACCATAGATATTGGCTGCCGTCGTATCTACCCGTTTGACTTTTTGCTTATGTATGAAATTTGTTTGTTCATATTTTTTGAACAAAGGTTTTTGTGTGCGAAGAATTTATTTAAATTTCTTTCACTTTGTAAATTTTAAAATAGTTGCTACCGTACAATTTTTTATTCTTCATTTTTTTTGCTATCTAGTAAAACAAAATCGCCTTCCATATTTCAACGACTATACTTCTGACTTACGGCTACCTACTGATACCTACCTACTATATTTCTGGCTTTAAAATTTTTGGAAGAAAATTTAAAATGGCTGATGCTGGGAATACGACTACTCGAGCAATACGTCGGAGTTTGAAATTTTTTGGAGGAGATGCTCTGGGGGCATCCGGGATTACTATAAGGCCCAGTGGGGTTTCTAATCTCGCCGGAGGGTTGTCCGCTAGCCTTAATTCTACTGCTTTTGACCACGGAAGAGATGTGCTGCCACCACTATCATCCTACAGAGAATTTGAGCAAGGTCAAGATAAAGCCACATCGTCACCATTATATGCAAGAAATACGGGTAATGCTATTACACTCCACTCGACAAATAGTAGTGTCAGCTCAAGGTCAATGGGGTCAAGGCGTAGAATGGCTAGAGCTGCCATCTTACGGAAGAAAATATTACTGACTAAATACAAACTTGAATTAGAAGAGCTCAAACTGGGCGAAGTAGATGCTGGAGCTGATAGCCTACTATTAAAGTCGGGCAGCATTAAAATAACTCAATGCTGCCAAGGACAAGAACAAGACGAAACTGGATTCGTACGTGAACAAGTTACCTGGTGCTCCATATCGCACACCAAGACTTAAGGGTACGAGTGCAGGTACTGGTACTACTGGTGACCTGGTAACGCAGCGCCATCTACCGTCAACTAATGTTTCGTTAATGCCTAAAGACAATAATATGGGCCATGTACCTTTGCAAACAACTGGTAATACAATTCCTTTTGGTATACCTAACTTTTTTTTAAGTTCTAATGTACAAACTGGTATACCGAATTATACTGATATAAGTAAAAAAGCTTATACAATTGAGGAGATGTCAAAGGTATATTATTTCTTTATACCACTATTAGTAAATATTATTAACACCAAGAATAATAATACTAATTTGACAGTTCAGCAACAAATGCCGACAGTAATAAGGATTTAGTTCCTTTTGACGGTGAAATGGATCAATGGCCTGCCTTTATATCACAATATAGGCATTCTACTAAAGTGTGTGGTTTTTCAAATACTTAGAACATGTTAGGACTACAGAAGTGAATAAAAGGCAGAGCTAGAGAGCTGGTACAACCAATACTAGGGTTGCCAGATAATATGGAGGAAATCATAAGTTCATTAGAATCTACATTTGGTAGACCAGATTTTTTGATTAAGTCTTGTATAGCTAAGAAAGAGAACTTTATTATTCCTAAAGAGTTAAAAGTTGACTCAATTATTCAATTCTCTAATGTTGTGAGAATTATAGCAACATTTGATTAGCTACATTGTGATAATTATATTAAAAATCCTCAGTTTCTTGACAAATTAATTGTAAAATTACCATCCAATTTACAAATGCAATGGTGCGCTGTTGTATATGAGAAACAGAAAAAAGTTAATCTTCGAGATTTATCAACTTGGCTTAAGCGAATTGCTGATACTGCCGCTTTTTTACCTTGTACTGTTGCATTATCTAGTACTCAAAATGATGATAAACAAAAAGATAAGGGAAAATGACATCATAATGGTAAGGGTTTTTATAAAGGCCTCGGCGGCGTTGGTCTCTTGAGACCACACTCCTGCAAAATAATAATAAGGGTCATTTTTTCAATTTTCAAGAAGGAAAACAACCAAAGCTTAATCTAAAGTGTGAATGTTGTAGATAGCAGTTTCATATCATTAATTGTTGTACTCAGTTCAAGGGTTTAGATGTTAATGCTTGTTGAAAGATCATAAAGGACAAACATTTATGTTATATTTGTTTGAAGTCTTGTCATCAAACTTTAAATTGTCCAGCTATCCAGAAATGTGGTATTGATGGATGTAATCGACATCATCATGAGTTACTGCATAAATTTCGTAGAGAGCCAGACAAAGCTGTTCTTGTACTTGCTTTTCCTCAACCAAATATTATTCCTTCTACTGATACTACTCCTGTCATTGAACGACAAGAAATAATTGCTCATGTATCCCAACGTTATGCTTATGTTCACCTGCGTGTTATTCCTGTTAAACTTTTTGGTCCTGGAGGGAAGATTTTTACATACGCTCTTTTGAACGACGGTGCTACAGTAACGCGTTTAGACTCTAAAATAGCGTCTCAACTTGGACTACAAGAACCTGTTGAGCCATTTTGCTGTACTTGGATAAACAACAGTTCTCAACACGAGCCACCTGCAATGAGCGTCCAAGTGGGTATAACGGGTATTTCATCGGGGGTTAAGTCGTATGTGCTGCATAACGTGACAAATATTTCCAAGTTTAATCTTTCTCTTCAGTTCTTGAACATGGACAAGTTAACAACGGATTGGCCGTATTTCAATGATGTTCCATTGTCTACATTACGAGGTGCGAAGCCTACCATCTTAATTGGTCAAGATAACGGATTTTTGACTTTGCCTTGGGAATTTAAGACGCTTTCCTGAAATTCCCCTTTTGCTACTTGGACCCTTCTTGGGTGAGATGTTCACGGGAAAAATAAGATTGAGGGACAAACACGAACAGAATTTGCATTTCATCTCTGCGACTGTCAGCATTCGGTCTTTATCTTTATTTAAACTTTATCAATTGGTCAAGTCATCTTTAAGTACTGATAATTTGGGAGTTAAAATTATTCATGATATTCCGCGTTCTCGTCAAGATATAAGGGGGTTTGAACTGCTTAATGCTACTACAAAACGGGTGAAAGGACGTTAGGAGATTGGATTACTGTGGAAGTATGACAATACTTGTTATCCCGAAACTTTAACTACAGCTCTAAGACGATTGCATTGTATTGAAAAAAATTAGATAAAGATCCAGTTTATGCCAAAGCTTATTGTGATAAGATTGAAGATACTGTTTCAAAAAGATATGCTAGAAAAGTAAGTAAGGATAAAGACTAATAAATGATGAAGACTAATAAAATTAATCCGAAGAATAGACTCGCATGTCACTTTTCTATCACAAATCCGAATAAACCTGGCAAGACACTAGTAGTTATGGACTACAAAGCTAAATAAAGAGGAGTTAGCTTCAATGATATGTTAATTACTGGTCCAGATTTGCTTTGACCTCTGCCTGCAGTGTTGTGGAACTTTAGAAAGAATATCAATATCCTCGAGTTTTGATTAAGGATGAAGATGTGGTTAGTCAGAGACTTCTATGGAGAGGAATGAACAGAGTAATTGAACCTGAAGTTTATAAATGTAAGTCAATGATTTTTGGTACGGCCTGTTTGCCTGCTTCTGCCATCTTTGTCAAGAATAGGAATGCTGAGGAGTTCAAAGAGAAGTTTCCTGAAGTTTTCAAAGCAACTACAGATGAATTTTATATAGACGATTATCTTGATAGTGCTAGTACAGATGCTGAGGCTTTAAAACAAATTCAAAATAAGATTGAAGTCCACAAACGGGGTGGTTTCAATTTATGTAATTGGTCTTTTGCCTCAAAGGTAGTTCTTAAACAACTTTCAGAAGACATAAGGGCTAACAATTTTAAAGATCTGAACATAGAAGCAGGATTGCCAACGGAGAGAGTTCTTGGAATGTGGTGGTGTTCTGAATCTGAAAGTTTTACATTTTTTCTCAATTTTTATAAAGTTAGGCCGGAGATCAAGAATGGATCAAAGCGTCCTACAAAGAGCGAGGTTCTGAAGTTAGTAATAAGTGTGTACGATCCTTTAGGATTACTGGTATTTTTCATCATAAGAGCTAAAATTCTTCTTCAGGATATATGGTCTTTTGATATTGACTGGGATGTTGAGATAAGCGATGAACTATATGAACGTTAGAAAAATTGACTAAAAGATCTTCAAAAGATCACAGCAATCAAGATACCAAGATGCTATAGTCCTCATTTCTACAAATCTTATAATATTGAACTTGACGTATTCTGTGATGCTAGTCGAAAAGCTTTTTTGCTGCAGTGGCTTATTTTTGTATTGTTACTGAGGATGGAATTAATTTGGCTATAATTTCTGGGAAAGTTTGAGTTGTTTTATTAGAGACGATGTCCATTTACGTTTAAACTTACAAGCAGCTGTCATGGCAAGCAGATTAGCATATAACATTAAGCAAGAACATGATATCGAGATTTTACGAACGGTTTATTGGAGTGATTTTAAAACTGTAGTAAGTTGGATGAAATCAAATTCTCTAAGATTTAGAATATTTGTTGGTTGTCGTGTTGGAGAAATTCAGGAAGTTACTAATAGAAAAGACTGGCGTTGGATTCCAACAGACTTAAATGTAGCAGATGAAGCTCCGCGAGACACTGAGACGTGTGATATGAAAAGTCATAGTCGTTGGTTTTTAGGACCGTCGTTCTTACTTGAATCGGAAGAAAAATGACCAGGTGTAATAGATGATGTTTTAACAGCAAATAGGTCGGCATTAAGTTGTGTTTTAGTTGGAAATAATAATTGTAAAGAATCATTACTACTGCTTTATATTAATTATTTTTCTTCCTGAAATAAGCTTATTCGATTTACAGCTTGCTTTTTGACAAGTTTAAAGAAGTTCAAAATGGGATGTAAATCTACTTGTAAAAAGATTCAATTTTCAAATGAACTGACACCTGATGAAAGGAATAAAGCTGAATTATTGTGGATTCAGAAGTGTCAAGAAGACAGTTTTGCTTCTGAAATAGAATCATTAAAACAATCTAAAGTTGTTTGTAAATCAAGCAGATTATTCAACTTTTCTCCAACTTTGGATGAACGAAATTTACAAAAATGTGATCACAGATTAATGAATGCAGATATTGAAGAATCTTTTAAACTTCCTTATATTCTAGATCCTGATCATAGATTCGTCTAACTTCTCATCATGCATTTCTATAATAAATTGGGTCACCAAGGTCAAAAAACTAATTTAAATAAATTGAGGAAAGGATAATGGATACTTAGCTAGATGTTTAGTTAAAAAGTTATGCAAACTTTTTCTTCAATGCTACAAACGCAAATGTCAACCTTGTTCTCCATTTATGGGAAAATTGCCAATTTCAAGAGTTATTTTTCAGTCCAAAGTATTTAATTGTGTCGGTATGGATTTCTTTGGTCCTATTCGTGTCATTTCAGAAGGAAAGAAAATTAAGAAAACAAGTGGAAGTATGTTGAAGATTCTTGTTGTTTAATGCTATAGATGCAGTTTCAAGATTGCTGTTTTTGAACTAAAAATATTATTATTTTAAAATGTAGAAATTATTAGAAATAATTTCTAATTACATGGAAATATTAATACGACGGAATAATTACATTGATTATTGATACTGACAATGATTGTATCAGCAGTCATGATTGACAACTCGATATGAACGCACTGAAAATACGAGAGAATATTGAAACTGAAACTACTGATAACAAAACTAATATTTTTGAAGACTTTTGTTAGATAAACTTTAAGTTGTGCTAAATCGTGAACTCACTTTTTTTATATATAAAAATCCGACGCCTTGTGTAGGATTTGTCGACCGGGGGCCCAAAGTAGATGCTTAGCTTACAGCGAATAATTGGTTTAATAAAGGAGTAAAACCCTATTGGGGCAACGTTTAAGCTACGACAGCGCCTATCTTCACTTTTACTTCTCCTACTTGAATATTTAATTCGATGAAGTTGCAAAACATAACGAAGGAATTATTAAAAGGATAATACTTGGATAACGTTATCTATGAACGATTCGTGCACGTATTTTTGTAACATCCTGCGTTCAAAGTATCCGTTTACCACATTTTTGAACAAATGCCGAGCGGATCCTTAAAATCGTGATGTTTAGATGACGTCTTTAATGAAAGATTCCAGTATGAATACTGGAAGCATTTCATAATATGGGTATACCCGTTTACCTAATTTTAAAAGTAATGACAGGCGGGATACTGAAAATAGTAATATTTAAACAAAGTCATTGATGAACGATCTCCATAATATGGAGAGCGTTCATCAATGACTTTGTTTAAATATTAGTATACATATTATGTATACTAGCAAAATCCTACATTGAGGACATACGTCTACCTAATTTATGAACTAACTTCATTAGGGACATGTAATAAACTAAACTAAATAACTAAAATACTAAAATTTGAATAAAGTCATTTATTTACGATCCCTGTAACAACGCTTATAAAATGCAATGTTTGGGATATATGCTTACTTAATTTTAGAACTAATGGCATGGAAATCTCTATAATAGTAAAATTAGTATGACGTCATTTCTGGGCGATGTATACTAGTAAAATCCCATGTTAAGGACATATGTCAACCTAATTTCTGAACTAATGACCGTGGGGATCCCCAAAATGGAAAAATTTGTGTAACGTCATTTATGGACGATCCCTGCAAGCATACTAGTAAAATCCTATGTTAGGGATTTATGTCAACCTAATTTCTGATATCATGACAGTAGGGATCCCTAAAATAGTAAAATTTGTATGACGTCATTTATGGACGATCCCTGCATGCATTTTAGTAAAATCCTATGTTAAGGATATATATCAACTTAATTTCTGAACTTATGACAGTGGGGGTACCTAAAATGGTTAAATTTGTATGACGTCATTAGTGGACGATCTCCGTATCCCTAAGGATGTATATAGCTAAATTCCTA
>JAQFZE010005096.1:0-10595 GCA_034695245.1 Dicyrtomina saundersi | reverse complement strand
AAAAAAAATCAGGAAAGCTTTTAAGTCCGACTGTCCGACACGTACATTTAATTTTCACCTACTGAAACTGATAGCAAACTCACTCACTTGAATTTATTGAACATAAATTATGTAGTTAGCGTCAATAGTTCAAAAGGTAGAGTTTATTTCAATTCCATAGTATAGTGAGTGATCTACTTTTCGAGAACACGCTTTGTAAATAGAGGTGAATGTGCAAACAAAACTCTAAATTTAAATCGGTCAGTCCTCGTTGTCAGTGTAAAATACAAGTTGAAGTACAAAATAAATACTACTACTACCGACAAGAGAGATAATTTGCCAACGAATAACAATGCAAAATGAAATCTACATTAGTAATTTAACGCGATATTTTTACTTGTATGAACTGCCACGTGAATGTAAATAATAATGAGATTAAATTCCAACGAGATGAAAATTATGACTGTGTACCTTATAGTAAGCCGACTTTGATGAACAAATTATTGGATATTATAAGAGAATTTACATAACTACAACAGCAAATAAATTGATAGACTAAATTAATTGAAGAATGTAGTGTGCCGACTGAAAGTTTTTTTATAAGAACAATAATAGTATTTATTGCGGACTTATTTGAAATTGACAAATTGTATGTACCAGAAAAAAAAAACATGTAAATAATTTGTTTTTACAAAGATGCTTAACTAATTTAAGCCTTATGACCACGTGATATTTAATGTGATTCTTATTTCATCAATGTGTGTGTTATTTGTTATTGTTTTTATTTTGTAACTACCATTTAGCTCTACCTCCTTTGTAGACAAATATAAATAATTATATATTATACATATTACAATAATATATAATACGATCTTCATGTCATTATTTTTACCGACACTCAACCAACATACTATATGTACTATATGCGTGAATGCGTCACAATCTTTTTTTTTTTCGTTTCATTGCTCAAACATGATCATCCTCCTCATATGAAAACATAATTATTCATAAACCAACTACATTTACTTAGAACATATATCAATTCACTCATCAATTTAAATTAACCTTTTAAAAATAGCAACATAGAACACAAAGAACATCACTACATATATGTATAATAGTACATCTATTAATTACTTATTTTAAGCCTATATCTATTTAACAATACTCTCCCAAACATTATTAATAATAGTCTTAAGTATTCGTACTCATACTCGTAAATCTACAGTAATATTATTGTGTACATGTACATACATGTGTTTGTAAATACGTTATAGTAGGTATTACATATAATAACGTGTCACTGCTATTAAGCAAACAACTTTTAATTTTTAGACCATCAGTATGCATATAATTATTATTGCTACACAGACGACAGGACATATTTGTTATGTATTTTCTATAGACATGAAAATAGCCTGAACATTATTTTAATAACACTTTGTATTAGTCTCATGATTTTCATGATTGAACAATGACAATATATTTTTTTTTATATCATTAATTATTACGAAAATAGTTTTCGGGGTTTCCCTTCCATTTCAAATTTTCTACCAGTTGTAAATTTTATGTATAATATGTATATTTTGTTTGTCGTTATAAAATGCAGACTCACACACAAACCCTTGCCTTCCACTGACATCTTCAAAATTCCACATCAATGTCAACAAGCTTGAAAAGTTCATCTATTTAATGTTCAATAATGCTTCCATTTAGGATTTTTTTATTACGTTCTGGTTATATTTTTATTACGTATCATATATAACGCATTATATAATATTATATTACGATGAGTGAGCATGGTAATTTTATGTACATGTCCCCTCCATAGAAAATATTACATATGATAAACTCGTAAATTCGTGTCGTGATTTTTATGAAGTAGATATTGGTAGGTTAGGTATATGTAGAGTAGAGGTGTAGAGAGACTATATAGGGTCTATGGGCACTTAATTTATGTAACAATACACTATAATATGTAAGTAGGTAAGCATCTGAAACTTATCCCGATTTGATTTCTATAGGTTCTTCCCTCACTTATGACTTTATTATGTTTAACTTTAAGCCTTATAGTTTCCTTTTCCTTCTTTTTTCAACAAATTTACATTTCTTTCTCCACTCACTTTATTTCTCTGATTTAACTTTCATCAATATTCGCACAATCATATCATACACATAATACTTCATTCTATCAGCATCTCCCTACTGTTCCTGTCTGCATTTCGAAATCAATCTTTCCCTTCAAATCACCACGAGCTTCGAATTGTCGACATTCAAAAAATTTCTTAATCCGCTCAATAGTTTTCGATTCGGATTTCGAGTAACCTACACATAGTATGTACTTCAGGTTCAAATTGAAATTGAAGACGTCTACATAAATAATAATTATATTATTTCTACGTATACACGAATGTTTTACTTTGCTTCTTAATTAGCATTATTATGGATACTGCCCTTGTCTTGCTTACTGAGTGAGTGCATTTGGAATTTCTTTTTTATTCTTGCCATCCCTTGAGATCACTCCCTTGCAATTCAAGAATTAAAATTTTAAAGTCATGCTTCATCTATATATAAGTAATTGTCTCAATGATTATGGAATATATGTTTTATTTGTGCGTACTCGGCTGAATTATTGTACCCTTTACAGTCAAAGTTTGGAATAATTCTGTTTATTTATAGAATGTAATATTTATTATGTATTTATAGTAATAATATAATTTTTGTATTTTATTTGTCAAGTCAAGAATTATTACTATAGATAGACAGTCTCAAACTATGGACGTCTATCGATATCATATGTATAATTTAGGGTTGATATATTGATGTATCTGATCACTAGTTCTTACACTATATAGTCTACAACACTAATCAGTTTTAGTTATAAGGTCAGTCCATTGTATGAAAATTGAAAACATATATATTATTTTAAATGGAACATAAATGGAATCAATTTTCAAAAAAATTTAGGCACTGTTTCAAACTGTACTATATGTGTATTCTGTAAGTAAATACAAAAACATATAGCTACATAGTATGTAATTTCTATAACTGCAATAATTACATACTAGTGTCTCTGGCTTAGGTTAATACAATTAAAATTTTTATTGTTATTATTTTTGTTAATATTATATCTCGAGGTGAAAAAGACACGGCGAGTAATTGAGCCAATGGACACATTACCTACCGTGTGTGTGTGTGGAACAAATAATGGTCCTCCGTACTTTACACAAGTTTTACAATAGCTTACAGGCAAACGTCTGTCCATAAAATTCTTCAAACATTCTCATTCAACTTTCATTTGAGTCCGTTTTTATTTTTTTTCTCGTAAAAAGCAAAAACTTACTCTATCATGGTATGTTTTATATCTCCAGTTTATAGGGGATCAATGATCGATATCTCGATATATTATAAAAACACGATTGTTTGTTTGTTTTTTCAGCAATGTATCGTAACTCTTTAAAAACACTCTTCACTACAATTACAATTTAGTTTTGACTACGATATGGTAAATGGTAGAAAATTTGATTATAAATGCAGTTCTTTGCGGAATATACACGTAATTTCGTTCAAGGCTTGCGATTAGCTTGGCTGTTTAGTTCCTTGTATGAATGGAAGTTATACAATAATTTATATATTATAAACTTAATTTGATTACTCAACAGTTAGGGAGGAATTAGGCAAGCCGTAAAACAAAATTACACATACAATAAAAGGAAAATTAGAATTAATATTATAGCTCTCAGAAAATATAATAACCGAAATAACTGCATGAGGGAAATTTTAAAAATTAAATAAATACAGTAGAAACTAAGATAAGATGCTTAAAATGCTACCCGCCTCGGCCAAGACTGATAAAATACTGCTCGGCTCAAAGTTGGAAATCTGCCAGAGCCACTTTCCCCAACTCAATGTCAAGACCAAGTGCCGGGTAGTCAATATAAATATCTTACCCTCCTCCTACCATAAAAGATAATGACAGCTGCTACCTAATTTTCAGTCATAATAGATGACTTACACTCAACTATATATAGACCTAAATTGAAGTTATGTGACAAATTTTATTTTTTAAAAAGCAAAAACAAACTTAGTATTAAACGGTATCCCTTCCTTCTAACCGCCGAGCTAAGTCTGTTATTAGCTCTCGGAAGATGAGAGGATCCATATTACGTCCAAGTTGGTAGAGGATGAACCAGTCTCCTACCTTGCATTTATCCGCAATTGTATTGATATTGGCAGGATCGGCAAGTCGGGCTTTTGAGCGGAGGAGATGGTTTCGGATCTGCGGTCCCAAACATGTTGCAAGACGGTAGATGAGAGACACGCCTGAAATGACGGCGACGATGATGAACCAGAACCTGAAAAATAAGAGCAGATTAAGAGGGATCAATTAATATGGTTCAAATGAGCTGACTAGGTATTTGATTTTACTTTTTATAGTTCTACTAGAAACGAAAAGCACATGGAAAACTTAATTAAGCCTGTGATCCTGGAGGAATGTGGAAAGATATGAGCTAATGGTGTGTACAGCACTACAAGCGAAGACCTTTGACCAAATTTGCTACCTTAAACTAGCCACTGTTGGAAACCCTGAATTTGTCAGTGATAGTAAAAGCCTCATTAAATGCACATTCAACTCACTCACCGTTCAACTGAAAGGTAAATTCTGTAGTGTGAGAGGACTTCTCAGGCCAGTCCCCATAAAAATGTAAGTCAAGTATGTAATTGTGGTACTGCCTGAGGAAATCCTACACTTCATCTACCTCCATCTCCATGTGATGCGTCTGTGAAAATTCATTTCAACCAATTTCTTTGAACGAATCAACAAAAGGATTCTCAAACCTCCGTAACAAACCATTCGTCTTTCTAACTTTTCAATTCTACTCATGCACCTTTGTAGTTGGAGCAGTTCCATTCGAATTCTAGACTTTAAAGAATGATAAAGGTGAGTGGAAGACGAAGACAAAGACGAGCCGAGAGAGTCTTAAGATGCAGTATATCGGCTATGCCAGCTTATGGGTATGTACAGTGGCCGAGTCTACTTCTACTTAGAATGCTTTTCGGATCCTGTCTCACAACATTACATAAATCCATAACTCTTTTCTCGTTTACGATAACTCCACTTAGACTTAGCCCACCCACCTCAACTTCAACGCGCTTTACGATGGTAAAGACTTACGACCCCAAATGGAGAGGGAAAAAATTAATCGCCAAAATGTAAGGATTCTCCAGCACCTGAGAGACACTATTATACGGCTTCTTCATTTATTCGCTACGAGCTTATGGTTACAAAAAGTAGACGTATCTACTACATACCAGCACTAACTATGCATATATTAGGTACATAATATCCACCATGAGGATCGTATGCTTTTGAATTTGATTTCGATGGGGAGTAAAGAAGCAACAAGTGGTCGCTTCTAACATTTAATCTAATGGTTTATTTTAATTAGTTGCCTCAATTCCTTTCAAATCCAAACGCAAGGCGTAAGGGAACCTGTACGGATAGGTTTTATTAGTCTCCGACCGTCTCCGCCATCAGTCATAGACTGATGAAAAAAATGCAAATGAGAGGAAAATTAACCTAGGAAGACATGCAGATAATTACTTCATGCATATACTTATAATTATCCACCCATAAGGCCCCAAATGTAAATAAAAACAAATGGGTGGTGGTGGTGGTAGTTGTTCAGCGAGACTGACCATTTTTACGCCATACTATAAACAAGCAATAAAACATGCAATGATAACGCTAATGTTGAATGGCACATGCGACATGGAATGAAATTAATTTTCATGCCAGAACAAGGCACACAAGACCAAGACAAATGCCAAACAAAAATGAAATCTTGTTAATACTTTCTAAGATACATCATGTTGGATCGAACATCGAACGTAACTCAAGTCCATAGAGGGCGGGTAGAACTATCAGGATGAACCATGTGTACAGTTAGTACTGTATTTTTCTATGACTAGACTTTGTCTATCCTTAGCCACAATTTAATTACATTGCAGTAGTGCAATGACATCCTGAAGTTGAGTACACTTTGTTAAAGACAAGGAAGTCAAAGTGGAAAGACGAAAGTCGTTAATTTTGAAAGAAATGGTGATTGCATAACCACCTGTATGATTCATTTCTATAAATTTTGTCTACAAATTTCAGCTCCAAACTCGGTTCAAATTCTGAATTAGAAACACTGAAAAACTGAATTAGACTCAGTTTGAGTAAGAATGAAGAACGAAATTAAAACTAATCATTTAAATTGCCCAGACCAAAACGGAGCGGTACTACGTATCCATTCATTACCGCTTAGCACTCCTCGTGCTCGGAGTATGTAAGCTAATGATACTGCAAAGTAATTGAAACATTTGTAGTTTGTCCTACCATAATATAATTTGGTCAAACCTTTACTCGCTGTAATTAGCTACCATAGTCTCGAGTTTAAATTGGAAGCAAGGCTGATCACCTTCAGAAATGTACTTAGCGAAATTGACGTCAAGGTTGGCTAGCGGTACTAGTAACCAATATGACTCCACTGACCAAAATGATCAAATTAACTGAAAACAAGTATCTCAAAGCTGTCTAAAGCTCTACTTAATGGTACTAGAAATTAAAGAACGTAAAGTAGATGCGAAGACTAATGTAACTTAATTACTTAATTGTAAACACAAAAACGGTTAACGATGCATGTCCACATAAACATGGGTGCTAGGTAGATATTAGATGGATAAGGTTAGATAGGTATCATTAGCACTTACCACAGGAAGACGTAGATCTTCTCGTTGACAATGTTCAGAGGAAGAACACAGAGACCATCGTATGGCACGATGTTACCGGAAGGTCCGTATTTGTTGAATGTGCATTTGGTGACTTTTGGGAAAACTTTTGCCATGGGATCCACACGATTGTAGGGATCTTCTTCGGTGAAGGCTAGTACTTGACTCCCGTAGGTAGTGAACTCATAGCCCAAAAACATATCCATGAAAAAGATTTGACCCACCACATTGACAAAGTTTAGTAGTTCACAGAAAAAAAATCTGAATGCATAAAAGTCGTGATTTTTTATGTTGGACACAAAATAATCCAGGATGAGCTTCTTTCTTTGACACTTATTATCTTCATCCACAATTGGGCAACTGAGATCCATTACCAACATCTTGACGCGGCCACCTTCCCAAGTCTTCCACAAATACCTTGGTACATAAAAGAGCATGGCTTGGAAGAATAACACGAAGCACACCCACTGGTAGTATTTATGGTATTTCACCGAATCGGTTTTACTTGTAACACCACTAATACCCGGATGCGGCACGACTGAGCCTATTATACAGGTAAGCCAAAAAACGAACATACATATAATAAGATTCAAGATCGTGAATAGTTTAGCTTGCATCGATATCGTCGCTTAAAATAAAATGTCTCGAGCCATGCGTTCCCACCATGGACAAGTAAAAATAAACTCCCTTTTTGCTTTCGACTCTTCGGCATTCAAAGTTCAAACCAAGAATTTTTTAACAGCTAAACTAGGTCTAGTTCAACAGAGAAAAAAATCAAACACCAAAAATAATGGTATCATAGAAACTTACCAATTTCAGCGCCCAGTTTGTCCGGAACTGTGTAAGTTGAGTGAATCCAGCAATAAGTATCCATAATATCTCCACCAATTGACGAATCCACTATACAATCAATCGGATCCCCGATATATTGCCGAGACGTTACAAGTAACGAAAATGCCACGAGTATAACTACGGTGGCTTTATAATGTAGCCGGAAAACATTATTGTCAATACAAACACTGTCTAATTTTAATAGAGATTTAACTGAGCCGAATACATCAAACATTTTGGCAGTGTATTAGCGACGGCGGAGCGTCGAAACAACAAAATATAAAATTTAAACAAAAAGAAAGAAGAATAAAAACTTTAACTAAAACAGGGCACGTTCAACGTTATTTTTTGAGGACGAATAAAATTCGCCCGATATTTTTGTCCAACTATTCCTTATTTTATAATAGGAGTCCAATCCAATGTTCACTAGGAATGTCACAATTATTTTTTCCTTTTTGAAATTGTTGAAATTTGAATGTGAGTTTTACTTCTTGGTTCTAGACAGTCAACAGTAGAGAGTGTGAGCTCGTGACGACGAGTATACCTGAACGTCCGTGGAAAGACCAGCAGAATGCTGTGTTGAATGCATCTAGCAATGAAAAGGAAATATGTTTATCAGTTCAACTATACAAAACATATACACTCACATTCAGTGTTCAGAAAAGCACAAGGGGTGACTACGAACCACTCCACAGCACTGCTTTTGCTTGGCCATAATCATACCATATAGAAATATACGGGGGATGATGCATCTTCCCCTCGTCACTTATTATTTGGTGAGACCAAACCTACTCAACGAAACATGTTGCCAGATGGGCATTCAAGTAGTTGGAGTCATTTTCAGAGCATTCATGTGCCCCCTTCAACAAAATTATATCTATCATTTATACTAACTAACATTTAAATTCTAAAGCATTACCTAAACATAACCAGCATATAATACAATGCATTCCACACTTCTTCTATGTACAAGCACTCGCATTAATATACCTTACTTTTAATATTAATATGTTGTACGTAAAGGAGAGAAAAGTGTTCTCTCTTGAATAAACCACTTGTACTGATGCAAGTCGCGTTGCCAGTACCCAGTCAGTCTTCACTCCGCTTCCATACATAAATATATATCTACATCTATAGCCCATTTCATGCACACAGTCACACGTGTTTACTAGCACCTAGGAAAAATCTCCATAATACAACATGATATTATAGGTATATACACACAACCAACAACTTGACCTCAGCCTCAGCTTATTATCCAGATTCAAATCCAACATGTTGTAGCCAGCATAGAAATCAAAATGCCCACTCTCTCACTCAGCCATGGCATGGCATGGCATGGCGCTCTGCATATCTGGAACTAAGCCCCAGCATAACTCCAAACACACACACACTCACAAGAATTTTTACCCTTATCACAAGTCTCAAAACTCAAGTTTAAACGAAAGAAAGAAGGCCCTTAGACGACCCTGACTCTTACTCCAAGAATATTTTCTGATTCTCATGTATGCACGTAACATAATCTTTCTAAATTGTATTGTACTCGCACGTAATATGGTTAGGCAAACTGCTTCATCCTTAATAGATATAAAGTGGAATTTGCCTTTCGAGATTATGATCTCACATCCATTCCGATTCCAAACTACAACCATAGCAACACCACCACTCTACAGAATATTAAGCTCCATTTCCATGTGTTCAGGAACACATGTAAAGGAAGGCATGTCTCCACATATGAGCTCCAGCTAGCCATGCATAGCCATGCACTGAAAATATTCCATCCACAATCCCTCTCTTAAAACGCTCTTGCTGTGTGCATTCTACACTCCAGTTATATAGCTATATATGATCCAAGAAAAGAAATTGTACACCCTGAAAATTCGAAGGGCCCAAATATTTCTTTCTTCGGGTAAGACAGAAATATAACCCTTCCTTGTATTCTCAGCCAATGCCAAAGAAAATCTGAGCACCATATCCAACCAATACCACCACAACCTATTCATCTATGTGTTCCAGTATTAGAATCAGTGTTTCATTCCAGCGCATTTTTAGAACTAAGACCAACCAGTACGAGTAAGGATTCGTTATTCTTATCGCTGAAGATCTCCTTTTTAGAAATAAACAGAACAATAGACTCCAATATCCATCGCGGTATACAACTTACAATGTGCATACCTAAATATCAACCACAAACCCCAACGACAGACACTTTCTTTGAAATCTCAAATTAAAATGTAATTCATAAAGTGACGCAGGTTTCAGGACTCTATCATTAAATATGTCCCTCTTCAAAATACCTTATCACAGAACTGGAAGGATAGCATGCAGTTTGAATGACGATGTGCCTATCTCATCTACCATTCACACCATAATATGTTTTTCGTACAACAAAGAACAATAGAGAAATCCAGTGGAATTAAAGGATATGACACATGACAGTAATTATATAATATGTCGTTCCAGTCCGAATCCCGCAACACTAACATCAAATCATCATCAGAATAAATAACTATAGCACAATAGCAATGTAGACTGTAGAAAAGGATAACGACAGACCGGCACGCCTGATTAAAGAAAGTACCTACGGATCTTTTAAAATCCAGAGTTCAAACCCTTAAGTATCAGGAATTGTGTTGTTAAAATTCGATGCGTAACTTCCAGTCAACGTTCAATAGTATGTAGTAGCAGCTACTACAAGATATAATAGTTATACCTATGCATTGTAATGGCGGTTAAATCCAGAGACGCTTACTCATACTCAGCAGGAAGTGAAACGATAACGAAAGAAAGAGATAGATAAGACTATTTTTCACATTCAAAATGGAATCAAACTTTAATTCTATGTATGGCCCAAAGTGTTATTAAACTTTTAGCTCCTCTGATTTGGATTGCAAATGCAAATCCGAACAAAATAGCAGAGCAGAGCAGAGAAGAAAGAACAACGCAGTATTTTTGGAGAACAGTTGGATTAAATTAATATGTCAAAGTCCAAAGTCTACTTGGTTTTATTT
>JAQFZE010005095.1:0-10599 GCA_034695245.1 Dicyrtomina saundersi | reverse complement strand
GTTGAGCATTTGAGTATTCACCAATGTGGCACAGTGCATGGCAGGGTCAGTTAGTCGACGTATTTGGACACGAACTAGGTCTTGGTAAGCAGCCTAAAATATTCAACAAAACCTGGTAAAATTCTGAAAAAAAAAGTTACGCAACGTGCCTGGTACTGTGTAAGGACAAATGGATTTCACAACCAATAAAATAAAATTGAATTTTTTCACTATTAACTATACCTCTGGAAACAGAACTGAACTTTCCAAAGCACTTGAATTTTTAATAGTATTTAGTATCTCAGAGTTTTGAAGGTCCGCAGCAGGGTCGATTTCTTTGAGGTCATCGGCCAGGTCAATCTCAAAAATATCTTTTAATCTTGCCCCGCCGGTTTCCTGACGCTTTTCAATGTCTCGTGTCTTCCCCAATATGGCAGCACGATAGGCAGTGCAGAATTTCTCAATGATATTTAACATTGCGGAGGATTTATTGACTGGCTCGTTCCCGCCTAATGCTTTCAAGTCCTCTTCTGCTTGAATTTTCATGTTGGTTATTCTTGACTAAAATAGAATGGAAACACAATTTAAAACATTTTTTAAAACTTCAAAATTCTTTGTGAATCATTCTAATTTTCAAAGATGGGTGTTGGTGTTGCTTCCAAGCGCCCGACTTTGATTTAATTATGCCTGCGGAATTACGTAATTACCATCAAAGCAGGAAGGCAGGAACGAATATGTTCCATGAGAATCTTTTGAAGTCTATTCTTCAAAAACGGAGTCCCATTCTGAGAGGCGATGCGCGGATAATTCGTTTTCAAAAATTCCGCCTCATCATCCAAACTGTCGGAAATGCTTTTATTAGATTCGATATCCTTGAATGACCTGTTGACGACTCCAACAATCCCCAGTTTAATCTTAACTAATTTGCCAGTGAGAACATCGGATGCATCCGTCCCATGGTCCATCAGGTCCAATTTGGTCACGACTGCCACAGTCCGGTCACAATTTGGGTCAACGGATTTGGCCATTTTGAGACTTTCAGAGAGTGCAATGTCATTGTTCGCCATGCTCACTGCTAAAATTATGCTGTTTGGATTTTTCATGTAAGATTTGATCAGTTCATTTATCTGCTTTTCAATATCCTCAGGCTGGTCGCCGGTGGGGTTCTACAACAGGGAAATTAAAAACGAATTTTATTCCAGTAGTGAAGTATTTTTATTCGCAGGAATTCTGTAAAAGATAAATTACTAATTAATTAAATAAATTCTAGACTGAAAATATTTCATACCCTCACAATTCCTGGCAAGTCAACGACCGTTAAATTGATGACATTTGGAGAGTAAATCTTCATAATCAGTTCTTCCTTCACAACGCCTTTGTTGGTTCCTGCTCTGCTGTCAACTTCCTTGTTGATCACATTTGTAATTTTATTAAAATCCGTCACGATTCGTTGGCCTTCTGGGAGGTGAAGGAACTCTGCCCATTCCTCAGCACCATGGGATGCTACACGTAAATTCATACACATTAAAAAATCTTCAGCACCAGGAATTTGTAACAATATGATTTTTTTTTAATTTCAAAATTAAATCACGGGGTAATTTTCACAGAAAACTGGTTCAATAAAGAATATTAAAATAATTTACGTGTTTATTTGCTTAATAAAATGTTTACCTTTTTGTCTTTTATAATTTTCATCTTGCTCAGACATCTGTATCATCTGGAGGACAATGGGGCATCGAGTCACAATTCCCGTCCCTCGTGGTAAACATGATCTTCCTACAAGATTTTCCAATACTGAACTTTTCCCGCTGCTCTGTTTCCCTCAAAGAAAACGTTAAAAAAAAATGAATATGTATCACATTATAAAAATTGAAGTTCTTGCACGCATAACAAAAAATACACTTCATTTCTAATTACACTAAATCACTAAATTAAATAGGTACGCACCTGTTCACCCACTGCCACAATTTGCGGTAACTCAATAATTCCCGTTCCCGTCGCATTGAAAACTTCTTGTAGTTTATTTATGACTGGAATTAATTTCTCCATTTTAAAAAATATATTTACTTGGTTGTTTAAGTGATTTCCTTGTAAATCACAAAAACGATTTCTTTTTCAGATATAATTACTGGTATATGAGTATAGAGTATATAGAAACTTTAATGTGTAAGACAAATGTATCACTACTGCGTTGTCTAGCTTTAAAGTTAATAAGGTTGACTATGGCACGAACTACTACGATAGCGTACCTAGAACGACTGACTGAATGCTATTGAAGAAATTACTATTTTATATAGTGACAGTCTACCAGCACCAGCACCAGCTAGGCCCATGTTATTTGGGGGGCTTCTAAGGGCTTTAGTTAAGACGCCCAGATCCAGTTTCAATACTACGAAGAAATAAAATTGAAGACATAATTACTAAAAATAATAAAAAGTTATCGTAGGTTTCTGGTTAATTCAAAACACATACCTACCTAAGCAGATATTGATATGTAATTTAATAGGAAGGCATAAGCTTCGCATTATTAAACAAGGGATGCATATCAAAACCAAACGTAAGTTGTAGTTGTTGCTAACGATTGCGACTAAAAGCACTTCTTGATCTTGCATATTGAATTAATATATACAGCAATACGTGGATGATACATAATTAGGGATATGCTATGAAATTAGGTAAGTATTCTGCGAATTATGTCTTCGCTCACTCTGCAGTCTGCAGTCTGCAGGAAGTAAACTGCCCTTCACTGTGTATATTAGTCATGTAGCTAAACCAGACAGAAGAAACTTGACGTTCTTAAACATAGATAGCAAGTACAATAAACATAAACTGCAAAAAATGCTTTGGAAAAACTACACACTACAGTGTCTACAGACTCATCAGTCGTTTTCTTGTCGTTTTAGTATAAACATAAATATTTAATTATATGCAGCAATATAGTAGGTTAGATTTGGATTTTGGATCAAGTAAACGTATGATATACGTTAGTATAGTGGGCTACTACTGGTACTGTTCTTAATGGTTAGCTAAAATAGTGCAATATTATAGTATTAGAATTAAATTTCTGAGAATTTCTTACGTCAACCCAAGCGTCAAACGATTTTATTTCGTATTCAGTTTCAAATCGTAAAATATCGTTTATTGAATCTTATTAAGTATGTTACTTAGTAAAGCATACAATTGAATATTGAATAATGGAATTGGCTTATTAACTTATTAGCTAATTTCTATGAAGGTGCGGTCTACTTAAAGCGTGTGATTAATGAAACACATGTTATTTTGAGAGAAAGAAAACGTAATTATAGGGACTTTTGTAAATAATACATAATTAATGCTTTTGAAGACATTTTTTATAACTCCAGTTTCCAAATATCAACATAATAATTGTTGGTCATGATTTTTGATTTACTTTGGAAAGACAAATTTTTTATTAATTTACGCAATTTATTATTAAGTAGTTTAAATACGTTATTATTGTTGGATTCCAGTATTTATGTAATTGTGTGTAAAGATAGGGATAGTAATAAATTAATGTTTTGTAGAACGTCTTGGCATTACATAAGTATATATAAGTCTTTGAAAAACACCATGATGAGTGCAAAATGCATTCCATTTTATTCTGAAAACAATATCCTCATTGCATAGGACTGTGTCAAGTTTATTTTATTGAATAAAGTTGCCTTTCTCTCTATAAAGTAGAAAAAATAAATATCTTGCTCCTAAAAACATGAAAATAGAACATTTTGAACTTTGCAAAAACATGGAATTAGAACATTTTTTACCGTATCGAAAGCATGGAATTAGAACGTTTTCACCTTTTCAAAAACATGGAATTAGACATTTTTGCACCTTTTCAAAAACATGTAAATATGACATTTTACATTGTTGAAAAACATGAAAATAGAACATTTTGCACCTTTCCAACAACTCGTAACTACCATTTTACGCATTCACCTCATTTAGTGTTTTTTTTTGTATACTTAAGTAGCTCATTTTAATTCTTGTTTAAATAGGATATTAGGTCATTTTGATTCTTCACTCACGATATTGTATGTCGTTGTATGAATGGGAAATTCCTTGAGCTTTGGAAAAAATGTAAACTGGTACTGGTCACTCGTAAAAAATTATTGGTATAATAGGATGTTCTCAATTATTTGGGTTACGATTTTACGATTATTTTGTTATAACTTATACCTGGCAAGTACATATTTTGATGTAATTATAAATACTCATAATATACTGATATAGTCTAAGTAGTTGTACTTAGTTCTTAGAATTTTAGAATCTTACAGATTAGAGGATTGTATTGGGAATACTGAACTGAAATTTCTGAATTATTCAAATTGATGAATAACTGTATTTTAAAGTACTGTTACTGTTAACTGTACAGGTGTCATTACTTAGTAATCATTAATGTTGCTTTATTGATTGAGACCCGCTGGCGCGGAGGTATGAAACTTCTAAAGGGACTGTAGTTTTGTAGTTGTAGTTCTCGACGATCTGCAGTTGAATCTCCAGTCAGTAGCTTAAAGTCAACTTAAATTCTATGGGAATGAATTTATTATTCTACTTACACATTACACATCAGTTATATCAGATCCTGAATTCATTTAAGCAGTAAAGTCATAATTTTATCGTTCAATTTGATTTCATCTTATTTGTTATTGGAACAGGACCAGGAGAAGAGAGTAGACACCTGTACCGGTCACCGGCTAGCTGCCCTTTAGAAATCAAAACTAGTTGCTAGTAAACTTCTGACTGTTGGTCAGCTGTTGATTGGTCTAATTTCAACGATGTAACAAAGAAGTTAGTGATTGCTATATTAGTGTAACAAAATATTGGAATTGGTCGAACCTTCTCGATCTAGAATAAACTGTCATCAATCAGGTGCTTTAAATACATTAAAGTGTTGGTTGCAACTGCCAAAACCCATGGGTATGCGTTTTCTTCTCTTCGACATTCGGTTTTCGGTATTATTGTTTGTAAACTATGAACATGAATTCTATTACGAATGGAGATGGATTCTACGATGACAGTAATAATAAGCTCTGCAACAATACTCGCAACCCCTACTCAATCATGTTTGTGTGCAAGTTTTGTAAGGACACTTTCATCAGGTAGACGTCAATTGACCATTCCACACAAATTCAATTAATTATATATTAATTAAATAAAATTAAATAATTAATTATAATTTATGTTATTCAGAGCTAATGATTTGATATTCCACAAGCGCCAATGGCATATGAAAGAACTTCAAAATATTGTTCAAATGCAAATGTTAGATGAAAACGCAAAGAAATTGGAGGAGACTTCAAGATTGTCCACTTTATCAACCACTACTAATAATCAGTCAAGGTAAGTTACCTATCAATGAAACCTATGTTCTTAATTTAAAAATTACTTAACTCACTTAACTGTCAGATTGGAACAGCCTCAACTAATATGTTTTATTTTATTTTGTCGGGTTGGTGTCCGTGTCGGGGTGTCACCCTGTGTGCATCAGATGTACAGCTGTATTTAATTTTATTTGAAACAAATAAAATGCTACATATTTAAATAAAGCTATAAGTTATTGCTTAAAAATTAATTAGCACCTTATTATTATTATTAATTATCAGGGGTCCAGTCTCTTACGAGACTGACGCCGCCGAGGCCTTATTTAAATTAGCACCTTGTTCATCTTACGTTTCAGCGAGCACGTCGATGAATCAAAAACTGCCTCGTCGAAGAAGGCCTACAGCAAAACTCACATCAAGCCCACAGAATCCAATAAAAGGACCGAGACTCAAAATGTCAAATTATCAGATCATATTATTCCCAAGACTAAAATTTCCACTTCTCACAAATGTCAATACTGTAGTAAAATATACCGATCCAAAACTACTCTACAAGATCATGAAAATATGCATACGGGATCTCGTCCGTATGAATGTTGCTACTGCTTGTCCACATTTGCCTGGGCTTCGTATTTAAAGTATCATAAAGATCGATGTAAATTGAAAAAAGCTCCAGTTTCAACCTCCTCCAAGTCAAAAACAAAACCTTCTCAAGCTTCATCAACGCCCGCCACCGCAACTACCGCAACCCTGAAAACAATAAAAACAAAAAGAAACGGTAAAAAAACTTTATCAAATTTAAGAAGCACTTCAAAATTCCACAACAAGGTCGTCTCTGTTCAAAAAATCAGAAATATTAAAAATACTCGAAAAAGCCAAAACGACCAACTCCAACCCATATCATCATTGTCTAAAACGAATAGTTTGAGGCGTTTGAGCTCATGCCAAATGAAGTGTGGTATCTGTCATAGAATAGTTTATCAAAGCAGTTGGGACGATCATCAAAACATGCACACTGGAAATCGACCTCATAAGTGTCACAAGTGTGGTAATGGTTATGCCTGGAGCTCATATTTAAAATATCATGAAAAACGGTGCAATGGAATCCCTGATCCTAAACTTCAGCCGACAATTAGAATTCCGGTTAAGCAAGAAGTTCAAGAATCCATGCTACAGGCACATCAGGCTGTAGATGTATCTTCGGCTTCGTCTTCCAGGGAAATAAGACCAATAAAAGCAGTCAAATCGAGTGCGTATACCCGAACCGGTACCGGTACCAATACCAATAGTGGTGGCAGCATTCAGATTAAGAAGCTAGTCTCAAAAAGCACTTCAAAAATATCGAAAATATCTCTATATAAGTCAAAGAAGGCTGTTGTCTTATCCTCAAAAAAACCTAAACATAAGCCACTGTTTTCAATTCACGATTTAAAGAATGTGAGCCGTCATTGGGTCAACGGGAAAATGCAAATAAGTTGCAATTTTTGCAGCAAAACCGTGATTAATAGTTCAAACATGATCGTTCACATGAGAGTACATACAGGGGAACGACCTTATAAATGTCACTTCTGCAACTACAGCTCCACTACTTTGCAAACCATTCAACGTCATGAGACGAGGACCCACGGATATGGGAATGCTAAATTACCAGAAAGAAGAAGACAGCAAAACAGCAAATAGAATGAATATCGTCTGTGAAGAACCAAAATGTGATAAAAACAAAATAGAAAACATGCGTAAAAATGTTAATTAAGAGCTTACCAAAAGTGTAAAATGTTCTATTTACATGTTTTTGAAAATTGTAAAAAGTTCTATTTAAATATTTTTTAAAAGAGCAAAATATTCTATTTAAATGCTTTCAAGACATGTTTCAATATTTTTGTAGATAGTTGGTATTGTTTTTAGCTAAAAATGGATATGGGTCATTTTTGTTCTTCACAGACGATATCCATCTGTTCGGTTAAAGGAAACCTGAAGACAAGACATTATTTAATTGTATAATGTGGAGTAGACTGACAAAAGGTGTCTAAAATGATTATGACAATATAGAACTTATAGAACAGATTGTATTAAGAATTAGCGTTATTATACCAACATTTTTTTCAAAACCTCAATCGGATTATAGTTCTGATCATACTTATTTTAATGCAAATGGAGTAATGGAACATTGTTGGTAGTTTTCTAGATTACAGCTGATCCTAATGTAACAGAGTAGTGATAATCGAATTTAATTGTTTCAACTGTCAACTGATTGGCATTAGTAAGTGTAAATTATTTATTGTTTTTAGTTTTAATCATGGTTAAGTACGAGTAGCCACGTTAGCTGATTTTTTTTTGTCATTTTCCACTTAATAATATGTATTACATTAATTTACTGTTTATTAAGTTTTTTTATATTTTTAATTTTAAACTTTATCTTTTTACTTTATGATTAATGATTTTGTACTGTAAATACTGATGTACTAACTAGTAGAAATATTTACTTCCCAAGATTTTAATTTGTACTTTTAATACAACAGTTTTCGAAACCAGTGAGCGAGATAAACTAATGTGATTTTATTATATAATATGTAATTTCATAGTAGACCAAGAAATGTCATTCGTTTACACTATACATTTTAGCTGTGAAAGTATTTAGAGTTAACTTGACTAGATTTTGAGCACGTGCCTCGCCTCGGTGTTATTAAAAGTATACCTGTGAAGTGCCATCCTTAATTAGTATATAGGTACACACACCAGATCCAAGTTGGTTGTAATGTAATTTATATGCCGTATGTTTTGTAATTTTGTAATCATTAATGATGTACAAATGTGCGGTCCACGCAGGGGTAGTGCAAAGTTAGGTGCCTGCCTCCTATAACTTTACCTAGGTAGGTATCGGATATATTTGCTGGTGATCATGTATGCAATAATGTTATCGATTTTATAGAGTTAAACGTGTAAGGCGCTTACGTTGTAAGGTGTTAGAAAATGTAAAAAATGACTGCAATTTAAAATAATTAACTTAGGTATAGAGCTGCGGTACAGATTTGTAATTAATTTACTCATCGTCAGTGCAGAAGGTTAAAGCGCAATAGTGTATTTCTATAGTTAATTGTACGAATGAATTTCTTCGAATCTGCAATTTTTTTGAAATTTAGTAATATACAATAAAAACCTAAGGTACAATCTTGCATGATGTTATGCAAATGTTAAACTTAACTAGGTACTTGATTAAAGTTTGTTATTTGAGTACGTTTTAAAATTACATACGTACCTACTACCAATTTTTTAATATTTAATGAATTGTGTTGTTTATAGGTAAAAATAAAAGCAAAGACTTGGATCTGAATAATTTCTTTAAAGTGTTTACACTTTTATTTCTTATAATCGTATATAATATAATATAATTCGTATGTGATATTATATGGGATTGCTGTAGGTGTACATGCATGTCCCTAAGGATAATTTGGAAATAATTCTACAAACCTTATGCAAAGTATATCATGAATCTCTTGTGAATTTGTAAAATGCATAGCATAAATAAAGTTAATAAAGCGTAATATAATATATAGCGTTAATAAACTTACCTACCTACCTACCGTAATATCTTGAAATAGGACACCCCTCGCACTATTCAAATTTGGACCCCTCAGGCCCGCACACTGCCATAAACCCGTGTACTATTCAGAGACCTCTCAGATCCGTGTACTATTTCATACCCGCGCATTATTTCAAGATATACGGTACCTAATTATGTAATGGGATATAGCCGTTCCCTATTAAAAGTTCCAATTCCAACTAATAAACTGTAATTTGAGGATGCATGTGACCCGTAAATGGTAAAATATTACCCCATCATACCAGTCGCCATATTACTATACTATATAGGTATACCTACCCGTAAGTAGGTATACAGATACCTATTTATGCCTACTACTTAAATACTTTATTATTTTATTATGTACTAAATTGCCAGTAGTACCAGTTACGCAGAAATACCAATAGTTTTTATATGTTTAGCATGGAAACAAGTAGAAACTTATTTTTACATTCAAAAATCTTCTTGCCTTTCAATCGAATGTATTTTTACAAATACACATGTCATTTCATTGCAAATGGTATATTATTCTATTATTGGCTCGCGTGCAATAAAAAAATAACACTTTTTTATTATAGTTCAGAGGAGATTCGTTGAACGCTGCTACTGAAACTGAGACTAAAAAGGTGACGGAAAACAATAATTAAGTAAGCATATGGCTTGCCACGCAACGGAAGCTCATTTTATTTTATCCCATCGCAAACAATTTTTTTACCCCTTGGCATTGGACGATTAGACAGACGACAATAGTATAACAAAAGTGCATGTCAGCCTGCGTGTACTTTTTAATTGAATAGGCCCCGGCTTCTCTCCGTCATTCGTGGTGATACATGATACTGAAATTCCAGTATTTACTGTTTAGAATAATGACAGAGGAACATTGCATGCTCGATTTAAATCAAACTGACTGATGGATACACAGTCTGGTTTTGAGTTCTGGTACGCACTGCTTTTACTGATATCATTAATACTAGAGTTTAGTTTCACCACTTAAAAAAACCAAAACCAGCAGTGTACAGGTAACAGTAGAAACCGAATACACATTTATCAGTAAGAAGATTATGATAATAAGTAGTGTAAGAAGTTGAGCAGTTGGGCTATTGGATCTTATCGTTAGTGCCGTAGTACAACAGCGTGCTCCGCGTTTCAGCTGTGTATCAGAAGAAATACTGAATAAAAAACTCGTGCTTCACTTTTAACAGTCAACATATTATAGAAGTACAATATTATCATTGGAACGATGTACGATAAGAAACACAATTTTACTTCTCTTACTGTCCCGTCACAAAGTTAATCGGTACATTACAATTATTAATCAGCACCCAATAGAACCTCACAGTAAAAGTATAGAACCAATAGAACGTTTAACTTTTACGATTCTCCCATAATAACGCTGTTGTATAACCGGTGCCAGTAACGGTACCGGTATCAGTACCGCACCGTTGCGTTGCCTTGTAAGCAGCAGTTGTAAGCAGTCGGCTATATTTTGTAAATAACGAAAATTTCCGGTTAAATAGAGTGAAATGTGTGCTGACTGTTAAGGACTTTCGTCCATCCAAACCATCTAATCTCTCCGCAAATCTACACCTAATTAAAAGTAGAATGGATTCCAGAATTAATTTTAATACTTATGTTCCAAGTGAAAATTGTGGTAGTTACTTTTTCTGGTACTTGTGTCAATTCTGTCCGAGAGCTTTTTGT
>JAQFZE010005094.1:0-10599 GCA_034695245.1 Dicyrtomina saundersi | reverse complement strand
TGATTCTGAAAAGTACAAAATATTCTTTTTACATGTTTTGAGAAAAGTGTTAAATGTTTTAATTTGCATGTTTTTGAAAAGTCTCAATATTCTTTTTACATATTTTTGAAAACTCCAAAATGTTCTATTTACATATTTTGAGAAAATTCAAGCAGCGGGGGCTGCCTGCGCTGGTCGCATTATCCGGCCCTGTATGTACCTACATACTGATACTTCCATTCTAATTCTGAATTCTGCAAGCTCTCCATTTATTACTTACATACTCTACGAATAGGAATGGGCTAATGGGAAGTTTGTGAAGTAGACGGATTATTGTTATGGGGGATGATGAGAGGCTTATACTTACTTACGATTATAATATTGTTACATATACTTACTTGACTATGTAGTGTAAAATAGAAAATAGTGTATAGAGCCTCTCCAAGCATCTCTTCATCTCAAGGTGTGTCCATCATCCATCCGTCTATCTCTATCCGGTGGAGAAGACGGCGACGAACGACGAAGACGACGACGAAGAGGTGACTAATAAGTCCATCGTTGTTTTATCCTTTTCAGTTTCGTTGTCGGCCTCTCTGCATCTTCTTCAGGTATAGATCTTCTTCAGCCAGATCCTCTACGTCCACGTCTTGTGTGTCTATGTGAAGGTTTTCATTTTCATCTCGGCATCTCGTGACTTCCAATATTGCTACTACACTTAACGCTGTAAATTACATAGATCTCTGTCCAGTGAGTTCGCCGGACTGACGTACCCCGGCCCCGGTCCCTGCCACGGCCCATAATAGCGCACAGACCAGACCAGACCAGACCAGTGACCAGTCCATTGAGTCCATTCATCCAAATCCCAATTTTCAAAAGTCTTCTGCAAGGAAAAGAAAAGAAAGCTGTGAGACTCGACAACGCCAAGTACTTGAGAGAGAGAGATACGTTTGCCTATTTGTATTATTATTATATCATTATTATTACCATCTTCCTCATCATTATCTTGTTGAACCCCTTTGAGAGTACAACACGAGAGACAAAACAGACAGAGCCGCGAGAGCTTCTTCATACTTTTCGTCAGCGTCTTCCTTTTCATCTACCTTTGGAGCTACACAGAGGCAGGGCAGTAAAGGAGTCGTCGGAAAAAATAAGAGATTTTGCAATCATTCCTCAGACTGTTTTTGTTCTGACTACTCGTTCGCTCCTTCGCTCCTTCTTGATCTTCTCCTGCTGCAACTTGGAAGATCTTCATCATCTCGGACTCTCGGACGGACAAACGGACCTCGTCAGCCAGTCAATCCTCCTGCATCTTTTCACAGTTTTTTTTCTTCGTCTTCTTCATCATCCTTTTTTGTTTTTTCCCCTCTCTTCACTCGCAGTCACTAACTGACTACAGAACAGAGATACTTTGTCATTTTTTCCCCATCAACGGATCTCCTCACTCTTCTATAGATAATAACTTCCAAGTCCAAGTCCATCTTCGACTTCGTCGTCGTCTTCTTCTTAAGCGAGCGCCGCGGAGGCTGATTAGAAAAAGTAGAAGAGAACGAGTCAAAGTCAAAGTCAACATTAGCATTAACAACATCCAACAAGAAAATCAGCGTCAAGAGACAGACACGGACGACGGACGGGGCACAACAAGAGAAATTATTACACGAGAAGAAGATTCGTATCTTCCAAAAACTCTAATTGACTCTCGTGCTCTCGTGTGAGTAGAGATTCGGCTTTGGAGTCTTCTACTGCATCTTCTAGAATTCACTTTTATTTTCCAATATTTCGTGTATTTATTTCGTCATATTTCGTTTTTTGAATATTCGAACGTCCAACTATTTTTTTTGCAAGGACATAATAGTACTTCAAGTTCGTCGCATAATTTGTTAATCCAGCACGTGTCTTCGCTATATAGCGTTTCAAGAGCAGAAGTGACAGGTGACAGGGACGTTGCAGGCTTCTTGCTTTCTTCTTCTACCTTGGTTCGTGGCTGTGTGGCTACATAATAAAATATAAATAAAAGGAAAAAAACTTGATAAAATTAAAAGTTTTTTCACTGATTTCGTTTGGTTAATTCCGAGTGTCAAAAATTATGGGGAGAGGACTAGGAATGGATTGTGGGGGGAATGTGAAGTGGTGGGGAGGGAGTGTCCAGATGTTTCTCACTGTTGTTGTTCTGATCGGAGTGTGTTTGAGTGTGGGAAGTGTGGGGGCGGAAGAAGGACAGATCACGACGACGACCACCACAACAACAACATCAACATCAACAGCATTTAATTCAACCTCAGAAGTGCCCACAACTTCTACGCCGTCGTCTTCCTCGGCTTCGGCCTCTTTTGCTTCCCCGTCTTCCTCATCATTATCAACTTTGGGAAGCACGGACACGGACAGTAGTAGTAGTGTGGTAAGTTGAGAGAAGAACAAGAACAAGGGAACGAGCCTGTTTTCTGTTTCTTGTTGTAATTAAAATGTGTGGTCATTGGAGAATGAAATACTGACACTGTGTAAAAACTACAGCAATGAATAATACATAATTATATTGAAGATGCGGTGAAGAAACATTTTATCGTAAATCTAACGGAAGTCCACTGGACTTAGGACAAAATGATTCTTCACCGACGGTATACTTATGTAGGATGTACTTAGAGAGATGTTATTTCAACGCCAATTCAACCAAAATCAAAGCATGCTATCTAGTCTCTGATCTAAAATAAAAAGGTTTTTATGACTATACTTAAATTCTTCCCTGTTTTTTGCAACATTTGGTGTATGTAAGTGGCACGTTTAAGTTTTATGTTTGGCAAAATGCTACTTACTATATAGTTAGCTAAATTATTTTTTATTATTACCAAGTATGAGATTTTGCAAGTACAATACAAGACGTATATATTTTAGTATTTAAAAATTGTAGCAAAAAGTATTTTTACAGTTATTTTAACTGTAAAATGGGATTATTTACCAATTTTTTGAAAGTACAAAGCAGAACATTTTGCTGACTTTTTAAAATTACAAATTATGCAATATTTACACTTTTTGAAACTGCAAAATGTAATATACTGACCGATGCTTTTTGGAAAATGTTTCCCTAACATTTTTTTTCACACTTACAAAAGTTATAACAGTAATTTACAATAATTTACAAAAATCTACAATTTTTCAAAACTGCAAGATACAACATTTTGCAACTTTTTGGAAGTTCCTAGAACAAACTACATGCTATGCAATTTACACTTTTTGAAACCGAAACGGTTTTTAGAAAATGTTAATTACCTATCCCATGTAATGTCAACATACAGGTATATGTTCACACAAGTCCAAAACACAATAACATTTTTACACTTTTAAAAAAATGCTAGACACATTATCGATATCGACGCTGAAGCAGTCCTGATATGTTTGCTGTTTACTAAATTGATGGCTATCGATACACTTTTTTGAAATTAATAAACTTATAAAAGAATTTAAATTTTTATAAAAGCTCAAAACGTACATTTAAGCGTAATTTATACGCTATTGAAATTGAAAGTGCATGTGTAATAAGCCCGAGCTAACATGTGCCACTATTCTAAATTGCAAAATTCACTATATTCACACTTGGTAATAAGGAGAAAGCATAGGGAGTCTACGGGGAAGATAATTACTTTCAGCAGAAAGAAATATCGATACAACTATTGTCAGATAGATCATTTTGATTTAACAATATTATGAATATATGTATTAACATATACCTCGTTTTCACTCTTCTTGAGCGAGGATATTTATAAGCATAATATACAAGAACAAGATGTATAAGATATAATATTAAGTGTCAGTATTTTGTTGAGTGTTTGCATTATTTTGTGGAATAAGTAGATGCAGGAATGTAGAGTGTGTCATGTACATACCGAAAATCCAAAGGCTAGGCACCCCACATCCACATCGCATCACACACACAGATCAGAGAGATGCATACAACAGGAGACTCTCTATCGCCGTTTGAGGCGCCTTCGAGAATGTAAATAAAATATTATTATTTACGACCAGATTAACAAAAGAACGCAACGCACCTCAACCTCCTTCACTTATTACTATTACACCTTATGTATAGTGATGCTCTGAGAGTCTGGGAGTACGTCTCCTTAGAATGCTTGTCGTGTTCTTTTTTTTATTCGAGGCAGTCCATAATCCAAAAGTCCAGCATCCTCCTCTCTCTCTCTCTCTCTCTCTCGCACTATCTGATCTTCTTCAGCAGAACTTGAGACTTGAGACGAATGCCAATATACGAAATACGAACATTAGAACGAAAACGAGTGTGTAATGTGGACAGCGCATACTGCAGACTGCAGATAATGATGATCAATCCATAACATACACAAAAAATCTATCCGCTGTGGTCCTGTCTTGTTCTTCTACAGAAAATATCATATATAATGAACAAATTACTTTTGCAGTATGCACAATACACAGGGTGCCATATTGCGTCCCCCCCCCATTCCTCCTACACAGAAGAGACTACAAAACAAATTAAGTATTTTCAAGACAATTTTATTGCAGATTTCTTGAAAATTGTAAGAACAAAAATCTTGAGTCGAAAAAACGAAAATCGGCGATTTCAATTTCTTTAAAAAGCCTTTTTGAAAACTGTTTTTCCCCAGAATTTCTGTAAAGAAGTTTTTACAATTTTTAAGCAACACCTTCAGCAATAAAATTGTTTCGCGAAAGAAAATTCTGGAGTCAATCAATTTTTTTGCCAAAATTCAATAACTAAATTTGGAATAAGAAAAGATAGGATTTTTTTCTTGTTAAGTTTGACATTGAAAGTACGGACTTATTTGATCCAGTTTTTGAACTATAAAGCTGTTAAATATATGAATCGTTGTTAGATTTGATCCGCAATAAAATTTTCTTGAAAATAAATTATTTCAAGAATCCCTATTCCATTTACCTAAAATAGTAGGTTGTGGAGGGGGCAAAGGTACTGCGACACCCTGTCTGTATATTACAAAAAAACTGTTTACATTTCCACTTCCACTTCCATATGTCCATTTCCATTTTGCCAGTCCATTAAACAAGGTGCATGGAAGAAGATGATCGAGCTCCACATATGTATGGACGGATAGGCACTTAACATGTTATTCTACTTATCCTTGCTTAGTACTTCACATTTAGTGTTGGTAAAATAACACGTTTTTTTATACAAGTCTATAGGACACATTGGTAATTACATGTAAAAATCCCTGATTAACATAATACGCACCTTGAGCGATGACGCTGCATGAGTAGATAGATGGAAGAAATGATTAATAATATAAATAAATAAATAATTAATTAATTTAATTGAACTCAACATTAAGTAATACAGTATTATTAGCGGATACATACTAGTTGGGTGAGTCATCTCATATGAGACAGAGAGAAGAAAAGACTCTGCTGGCTCTGGCTCTGACGCCCTGACCCATGGGTCAGGGCGCAGGTGGAGAAATATATGCGTTTTCGCATTTTTACACAGTGGACACGTAATTAACTTGGTGCTCATCTCCATAATATCGTTATCCTCTGTGTCGTTTTCTTTAGTCTTACTCATCCTGCCTGTGATGATGATGATGAGATGCGATGCACTGTGTGTCACGTCCCATCTTCTTATCACAGCCATCATCATCATCATAAAATAATATAATGTATATAGTCATGCAATATAGAAAATACAGCGCGCATTCCATTCCATTATCCATTGTTGTTGTTGTTGTTAAATACTTGATAAATGTGTGAGAGTGTCCGAACGGTCTGACTCAGAGTCGTGGACGGAATAGAAATGTGAGTAAAATGTAAATTACAAACTTGTATATATAGAAGTTTATATAAATTTTAAATATCCAAGTAATTTGAATTTAAATTGTTATTACAATTCAAAGTAACTATAGTATGGCTAATAGGTATCTTCTTTTCTTATCACCATCATCGTCTCTGTATCCTTAAATTCATTTTTGCATTTTACTTTCAATTCCATTACCACTAACTAACTTGTAAGTAGTATCTAATATTTGTATAGCGGGGAAGTTATTAAAAAAATAATAGAATTGAATTAAATGAGAGTGTTGTTGTAGGCGTGAGTAGTTTGTCAGACTCTGACACATTCTATATCTATATATTATTTTTTAGGGAACGATCAACGATCGATGAGTTAGTAGTAGCGGTATCGGTATCTTACATATGCATTGCATTGTAATGTAATGACTACACCATTACCATAATCAGAGTTACTAACTACCTATAGTAAGTAAAAGGTAAATACTTACGGACACAATTTCTCTCAACTCACAAGATCTATAGCCAAACTGCATTTGATTTAATTTTTAATAAGTTTTTTTAAATGCACGAGTGCACAGATACAGATAATCGAAGAAAACAAATCTGAAATTGAATTGATTTATTAAATGGAGGTTATAGCTATATACATCAGATTAGAGGGTATGCATATACTGCATATACTGCATGCATCGCACATCAGTTGTCAGTGTTGGAGCAACCGCTTATAGCAATAAATCTGCCTATACTGAATCTGGTTCTTGGTTCTGGTTCTAGTCCTATTTTCTGATATAATTGTATAGACTTAAAACTAAAACTAAATAGTTTACTTATTCAAAATCATATCAAACACATAAGTTATAGGCTATGCACACATAATTTACAAAAATTTACCTTGAATCAATAATAATGTCGTCATTTCTATTTACATTTCGGTCTTGATCTCTTTATACGTTATATGGTTGAAGATGCCTTGAAGTTTTCGTTTTCTTGCGTGGGAGTCGTTTTCTTAGAGTTGATGTCTCTTGGATTGGATGATCATTTCCTTCGGTTAAATAAAAATTAGCTTTAGCCCACACACATTTAATCTGAATTTATGAACATTCCCCTGACAGCAGTCAAAACGCCCTGTAAACGTGCACACACGACTTAAATGCGATCAGTACTTAACTGTTAATACATGGTTAGAATACTTATCACCTCTGAAGAAGCAAAATTGTCGATCTTCAATTCTCACTAATAGCAAAACTGCCGATCTACATTATTTAATGTATTTAATAGAGTATAAATTTTTTCGGCAAAATATAAGCAAGTAGGTATTTCTTACTGCTTACTGATTGTGTTGAAAATGGGAAAACCATTATAAACTATGTAAGTTAACAAATTGATATTGGCAATTTTGCTTCTTCAGTAGCGATAACATGCTACATAATTCTTTGAATATATTATAAATTCATGATACATATTTAAGTATTAGTTTATTGGGTGAAAAAGCATTATATGTTATATTACCTGTGAGTCACCATTGCACTACTTGAATCAGCAATCTGAATTAATTATATATTCGAAAGAAGCAAGCCACTCACTAGTCAATTGTCAGTACTAATAGTTAGTCAGTACACATCAATAAAACCCAATATGGAGGTATAGAAAACGAGTCTCTAGTTTTAAATCCGACAAAACATGTTGAAAATTGCGAAAAAACAAAACAAACTGTAAAGTAAGATGAAAAATAACTGAAGAAAATCTAACATAAAATCCTTTTGACATTTTACTAATCAACAGCCCACAACAATCAAATCCACAGTGACATCGTCCACATCGTCATCGCCAGTTACGACGACGGCGGTTCCAACAACAACCAACGGAACCGGAACCAGTGTGAGAAATAGTTCAGCAGAGCCTCTCCCGGTTCCGGTGGACGAGCCGAGACAAGGGAAATCAGTGGCTTCGGAATTGGAGGGAAATGCGGGGGAGAATTCAAATAGCAGTGTGGTGGCGGCCGAGGACGATGCCAGGGTTTTCTATGATCGCTGTGCTGACAGGAAAAATAAATTGGTCTGCTATGGAGATCGCTCAAATTGTATTCGAACGAGAAATTGTACATTTGTGGGAGCCATTTCCGAGAATGATTCTTTTATTAGTGTGGAACTTCTCACGCGAGTCTATAATCCACCTTATGATGGCGTCAATTTAACTGTTGAATTATCTAAAGACAAAAAGGTGGGTGCCTCTCTATAATATGCTTTCAACTTTTTTTTAGCTCTTATATATTTTTTTAGATTCTTCATTTAAAATTTAAGATTCCCCGGTTCCATAATAATGTAGAATTATTAGCATATCCCATTATTCTCTTGTAGAGTGTTCCTTATGGCGTTTTACTTTTGCTTTTTATTATTTCATATTTGTTGAGTCAACTGCTGACTGAGTAGTTGAGTTGTATTTCAGTGATTAGAATTTTCATATTTGGCTCGTCATTCATTATTGCTCTGCTGATGTGGATGTGATGTCTCTTTCTTAAACCTTTATTACCTTATATAATTTTGGTTGATAGATGGTACATTGATAATTTAATTCAATACATAATTACAGTCCGAAGGTATGTTATTAAGTTTTTGTTAAAATTGCAATTACGCTTTTATAGTAGTGTCTTTCATATTTTCTCATTAATTCCTATAACTAATAATTAGATCTTTATAAATGCAAATAGTTGGTGTACTATGCAGGTGTACATCTTTTCAATTTTTGAAGTGAATCTAAAACGAATTCTTTGGGCATTGTGTTGCATGATAATTGTTGATAGTTGTCTGATTTCTGTTGTCCTATCTCTCGTTCATATTTTTAAGCAGTTCTGGGCTGATTAAATGTTCAAAGTCGGGGCCTTTTATAAAATTGTCAGAAGGTTAGGAAACAAAAATAGAACCAAAAGACTGTTGTTAGCTCATTATATAATTTTGTGCCTTCTTCATAGGAACAAATGCCTTTTGTTTCACTACTTGACAGGGATAAAAACATTAAAAACTGTAAAAAAAAACAGAGCTAAACTATGCAGACAACATTGTTACTTCTGGGAAACGATATAAAATTGCTAATTAGCACACGTTAACGTTTTCAAGTCTTGAAAAATACCGAGAACTAATACATTTTGACATTTACAAAGACAAACCAATAACGCATTAAATATTGTAGATCAGCAGTTTCCACCAGTTAGTACCAGTTCATAAACCTGCATAAATAAATGGGACTTTTTCCCTTTGTCGTTATTAATCATGTCACAGTTTTTTAACTGTTTGCAGTTTGTACTATAAGATAAAAATCAAAACCATCTTATGCAATTCTCAGTTTAAAAAGTCCTTTTCAAATTGAAGTAATGCTGACGACGACGACAGCCATGAGTTTTGGATAAATTAGTAATATTTAGTGACGTTATTGTTACTTTGGGAGGTACGTGTACGTAATGTGACCTTTTAAAAAGCTGTAGAATATGATTTTGCGAATAGGATATAATTAGAATAATACTTTGCACATTCATGAAATCACGAAGAAGCAATCGTATGTTTAGAAAAGGTATAGACAAACGTAAATAATGTGCAAGAACATAATAACAAATTTTGCTTCTCATTAAATTCATTACTCAAAGTTGTCTCAATAATATTTCAAGTTTATCGTCTGTATTTTCCAGTGATGATTAATGGTGAATGATTAGCACACTAAAAGCCATAATTATTATTAGAAAAATGGGCTAGGAACCTCCTGCAGTTTCAGTCGTAACTGATTATGTAATACATTATGACTAACACATATATTATTTTGCATGCCTGTAATGGAGTTTTTGGTTCAGTTCAGTGCAGTTTTTATAGTTATTTTGAGCTTTTTTAATTTATGCTAACATCGAAGTAGAGATTCTCTTTTTGGATCTTTGTAGACCGTATGTAGTGTATCTGTATGCACACAGAAAAAAATGATACTTTATAATTATAGGCTAAATACCTATAGGTCCCCTGGCTGTATTATTAAGCACTGACTGACATGTCTACTCATGACATAATATTGTTGTTCGTAGTTGTGGCTCATAAATGAATGGACTCACTGTACTGACATGACAGTTTCATCTCAAGTTTTAATTTCGTTTGTTTGTATTAATCTTGTAAATTTGTGAACCACACAGGGAAATGAGAGCGTCCTCCGCTGCAGCCGACCACGTTTCAAGTCCTTCCAAATTCGTATTTCATGGAAAACTAAAACAAGCTATGAGGTAATCCATCTATCTGACCATCCTTTTTCCTCTATTTATGCAAATTTTTATCTATACATGGAAGTGTATAAGTATAATACAATATAATATAGTGACTAGTCATATGTTGTCCGTGGAGAATCGAAATGGTCCATGTCCAATTTGAGCTAGAATCAAAATGAGTTATGTTTTAAAACAACTAAATGAGATATAGAAGTGGAAAATTAAAATGTTAAATCTTAGTTTTGACATGGTGCAAAATGTTCTATTTTTACATGTTTTTTAAAAGTACAAAATGTTCTATTTTTACATGATTTTTGAAAAGTGCAAAATGTTCTATTTATGTTTTTGAAATGTTTAAAATGTTTCTATTTACAGTTTTTTGAAATGCACAAAACATCCTATTTACATGGTTTTGAAATGTGCAAAATATTTTGTACATGTTTTTGAAAAGTGTAAAATGTTCTATTTACATACTTTCAAGATCACGATATTTTATTATTTTTGTTGATAATACATTTTGTTTCTAGTTAGAATGGAAACTAGTGATTTTGATTCTTCGCTCACACGATTTAACACTTGTGACTTGTTGCAAATATATTTTTATTATA
>JAQFZE010005093.1:0-10601 GCA_034695245.1 Dicyrtomina saundersi | reverse complement strand
ACTGAAATAATCAGTAAGTTATAATGAATTTTGTAATACGCATTCACAACGTAGAAGTTACTAACCTAATTAACGAAATGTATTTAAAATCGCTTACATTTTCAGAACTTGCAGACTACCACGTGTAGCAACGGGTTTGTGGGTCTCAAATGCTACGACATGCGGCTTTTCTAGTGGCAACCTCAAAATGTCTTCATCTCTGGACAGATGCGTGACAAAATTGAGTACAAAATCAGCCATGAAATTTACGGATCTTCTTTTGAGCAGAAATCGACTCGATCGCGGATCGGTGCGAAGCGAAGCAGGCTGCAGGGCGGCTTGACTCGTTCCTTGTAATAATAAAATTTTATTTCTAGTTAAATTTTGAGGTTCTCAATTTGTAAGAACTGTCTTGAAGAATCTGGCCATTTGGTTTAAAAGTGGCTGAATAAAATCTTGGTTTCTTAAAATTTTGGCAAAATTTTGCAATATGTTCGAATGAAAATGACGAATTGAAGGATTGTCGCATTTTATTCCCTTTTTATATTCGTTCAAAAATAATTTAATTGCATATTTGCATGTACATTTAGTATGTGTAATCATCCATGTATGTGCACGTTATTGTTAAGTAGTTTGAATCATTATTATAGTAATAATTAGCAAATAATAAACATAGAATATATACTTACGATTAGTTTTATTAGGCTTTTAAAGAATTTGCATTGGCTCTGTAACTATACACATTTTGAATTAGGAATAATTACCATTGATTCTAATGAATTGTTGATACTTACGCAGGCAGATTAGTGAGTAGAAATTAGAACTGAATTGAACGAGTGGAAAAATAAATGAGGTTAAGTCACAATCGACAATTTGCCGGTTTTATTCTTGAAAATTTAATTTAGGTGCAAAGCATTATAAGTGCGGGTATTCGAATTAATTTAAATACAATCCTGTGCTTACCCACAGTAATATACGTGGAAATTGTTAAATCGACATCAATATTGATTTTAGAATGGTTTATTGTTTCGTATTTCATTCCACACTATTGGGGCTAGCTATTTGAGTGTAAGCCATTAAAGGGTCGTCCATAAATAATACCATCAAAATATTTCCATTTCTAATCGTAAGACCCTATGACTACCCTGTCATCAGCTTAATCATTGCTTAAATAGCTATATCTTTAACATGCCATGTCATCCACATCCAAATTGACCCATTGACCCTACTCACAGTATCATTTATGGACGGCTCCTGAAGGGAATTCCTTGTAACTAATAATGTATAATCTTAGTGAAGAATCAAGACGAGCAATTTCCATTGTAAGCAACAAATAAAATGCACTACTGCTGTGTCAACCGAGAAATGGTTCGGGCATAAATGTAGCAGCATCGCAAATCAAAATAAAATATACCACATGAATTCTGACTTTTTGCCCGTACCAATTATCAGATGGCTTCATAATATCGACACACAAAAAACCGTAAAATCTCGTGATTTTAAAAGCGTGTAAAATAAAAGATTTTGCACCTTTTAAAATTATGTAAATAGATCATTTTGCACTTTTCCAAATCATGCAAATAGAAAATTTTGCACTATTTCAAAAATTTATAAATAGAACATTTTGCACCTTTCCAAATCGTACTAATAGAACATTTTGCACTATTTCAAAAACCTATAAATAAACAATTTTGCACTTTCCCAAATCGTACTAATAGAACATTTTGCACTATTTCAAAAACCTGTAAATAGAACATTTTCACTTTTCCAGATCATGTAAGTGCATCATTTTCCGCATTTCAAAGTCTCGTATTTAACATTTTAAGCATATGCTTAAAATGTTGGATATGAAATGAATAGATATCTATACTGTTTAGTGCTTTTTAAATAGTTCATTTTAATTATACCTCAAAATCAGGTTCGGCTGTTTTGAGTCTTCATTCATAATAAGTGTCATTAGGCAAATTTTTCTATTGAAACAAACTGAATGATGTAAAACCTATTGAAATTAAATATATAATTATGTACGATTGGGTATGTATTGGGTCACTGACCTAATGAACTCCATTGAGTTCGTTATACTCAATGCTAATATTATTCTATGCATTTCAAAATGGGATTTTTGCTAATCGTAAATGCAAACCCTCGGTACCGATGTGAGTCCTATGTATTTGAAGTATTTGTGTGTGAAATTCAATAGCATTGAATTGAATTGCATTATGAAACCTACGAACCTACCTACCTATGCACCTACCTATATAAACTGAACGGCACAGCAAAATTTCCAACAATTTGATATACGCATTCGAATGAATTAAATTAATACTTTTAATTCTCTACAAATTTATTTCTTTTTCAAACGTAAAAATTCAAGATTTTATTTAGTCACATATTAAAGCCCATCGTTGGTATTTTAAGTTTTAGATTCGATTTTTTCACTACACTTTGACCAATCTAAAAATTATTTTTAAATTTTGTATTTACTCCTTTTCTGACTCTTATACCAACAACCATAAGTCTCTGCTAATTGTTTCGTATCTCAAAATTAATGTTTACGCAGTAGGAGTGTTTCTATTTCGCATTAATTTACCACAAAAATAAGAATTTTTCACAAGCGCAATAAAAGAAAAATTCTTGTTTCACTGCAATTTGCGAATTATCAAGAGCCAAGACGGTGGAATTGCATCTTTTATTGTTGGGAATTTAAAACAAATTTAAAATTTTCGATTGAACGACCAATCAGTCAGAGAATTGCAATGTCCATCGTTTGCTTGCTGTCGATCTGAAGCCGCAGTGAAGTAAATAACCAAAAACCATCACTAGCTGCAGGCTGCTGTTCGCTGCTGTCCTCCACTATCCGATTTCTTGAGACATGTGGGGGAATTTGGAAAGGCCAACGGAGGACTCACTTGAGTCGCCACCGCAGTCAAACTATTACGAGATCGCCAGCTGAAAGTTGAGGTAAAAGTAAGTAATTTTGTATTTTTTATATTTAAACAACATATTTTATAAAAGAACGGATAATTTAATGTGAGTCATTTTTATTTTTAGCAAACAAAGTGTGTATTAAATGAGAAGTGAAAACAAAAAAAATACAGAAATAAACAATTAATTTTTTTTTAAATTCCAGGAGAAGCATTGTTATAACTCTGAGTTCAGCCGTAAATCTTGCCTAATTTTTCCAGTCGATTTTTAAAGTTGCAGTGGAATACGTTTCAATGCTTAAAGTAGCTTGCAATTTTCTCCTTTTAAAACTCCAGGCACCATTTTGAAAGCGGATCAGCTATTGACTGTCAGCAATGAGAAGAGTTGAATACAGTTTACAGACTCAACTTTTTATTTTTTTTGACTTTAACAGCGACGCGCAGACGCGGAATTTCTCATCTATATTCTTTAAAATGCTGTACATAAAAAATAGGAATTTAAATATTTGTAAAAATCTGTAAGTTGCAAAATTGACCGAATAAAATCTTGAATTTTTATGTTTTAAGTATTTTGGTAAATAAGCAAGTAGATGTTTTGAAAGTTAATGCGCAATTAACTTAAATTTACGAAATGTGTGTTGGGTTAATGCAGCATTTATATACTTGTGTACCTGTCATATATTTGTGTTTGAAATTTCATTAAGCATTGAACTTGGGAGCGTGTATAAATTACGTGGTACACCTTGGAGGGGGGGAAGCGTTAAATCTGCCTAACCTTTTACATGAACGCACAAACCAAATCAGGAAGAGTATGGGTTCTATTTCACGTAATTTATGCAAGTTCCCTTGTGTTGCAACTTGAAGTCTATACCATGAATGAAAAAGTAGAATAGTATTAAATTAAAAGGTTCGGCACGCAGCAATTCGTATATCAAAATTACATTTTTTACACATTTTTCATCAAACATAAAAAATCAAGATTTTATTCAGTCACATACTAAAGCACATCATTGTTATTTTAAATTTTAGATTCGTAATTTTGTACTGTACATTGTCTATTATTTGTACATTATTTTCTGATTTTTTTTCATTTACTCTACATCTGATCTTCAGACTAACAAATAAAACTCGATGCTTTTTGTTTTATATTCCATGATACATTTTTACGCAGCAGAAACTTTTCTATTTCGCATTAATTTACTACAGAAAAAAGAACTTTTCGCAAGCGCAATAAAAGAAAAATTCTTGTTTCATCGCAATTCACGAATTTTCAAAAGTCAGGTCTGCGGAATTGCCTTGTTTATTGTTGTAAGGTCGAATCAAAATTTAACGTTTTTGATTGGGCCACCAATTAGTCCGAGAATTGCAATGTCCATCGTTTGTTCGGCGTTGATATGAAGTCGCAGAGGAGTAAGCAACCAAAGACCATCTCCGGCTGCAGACTGCTGCTCACTGCGCTCATCCACTGGCCGTATTCTTGAGACATGTGAGGAAATGTGGAAAGGTCATCAGAGAATTTACTTGAGTCACCAATGCTGCCAAACTTTGGCAGAATTACCAGCTGTAAGGTGAGGTAAAAGTAAATAATTTTGTATATTTTTGAAATTGTTTTTATATATTTATTGGTTTTAACTTTAAAATAAAACTAGAATATATCATCAATAAAGACTTAAAACGACCGATATCTAATTTAAGGCAAAATCAAAAATCAAAATGAGTAACGTCAAAAAACGTTAAATGTGATGAATGTATAAAATGTTATTCACACTTAATTTTGAAAAGACGCAAAATATTGTGTTCACATGATTTTGAAAAGTACAAGATGTTCTATTTACATGATTTTGAAAAGTGTAAAATGTTCTAGTTACATGTTTTTTGAAAATTGCAAAATGTTCAATTTACGTGTTTTCAAAATTCTCAAAATGTCTTATTTTTCTGTTTTTTTAAAGAATATATAATGTTCTATTTGTATGTTTTTGAGTTCAAATAGCCTATACTTTTATATTAACCTCTTTTTTTTTAAATTCACATAATTTGGAAATGTTTAATATATTATGATTTTAAAAAGTGCAAAATATTCAATTTACCTGTTTTCAAAAAGCTCCAAATGTCTTATTTTCCTGTTTTAAAAAATATAAAATGTTCTTTTTCAAGAATTTTGAAAAGCCCCAAATTTCTTTTTAAACTGTTTTTTTAAATTGCAAAATGCTTTATTTACCCCAGTTTTCAGAATAGGGATATTTTAATAATTTTTGTAGATAGCCTTTTTTTGTTTTAAGCTACACATGGATTTTGTGGTCATTGTGCGCAATAATTATTTACATTATAATTATATGTGCAGTAAATAAGAAAAAATAAATTACAAAATTAAAAAACTCACAATTTTGTAAATTTTTAGAGTAGAAGCCTTGTTGTAATTCTTAGTTCAGCCGTAAATCTTGCCTAATTTGTCGAGTGAATTAATAAAAAGTTTCTGTGGATTACGAGCCAATGCTCAAAGTGACTGGCTGTTTTCTCCTTCCAAGACTCCAAACTCCATTTAGAAAGCGCGGCTCAGCTATTGACTGTCAGCAATGAGAAGAATGGGATAAAGTTTACGGACTCAATTTTTTCTTTTTTTGACTATAAGAACGAAGTGTAGACGCCGAATTACTTCTCTATGTACTTTGGAATTCCAGACATATTAAATGGAAATAGAAATATTTTTAAAAATCTTAAAGTTGCAAAATGAACGGAATAAAATCTTGAATTTTTATGTTTAAAAAATTTTAATGGTAAACTATTAAGTAGGTAAAACAAAATGTTATCTACAAAAACTTACAAAATCTTATAGGGTTTGTACCGCATTTATATAGGCGTCAGTTAGCAGTATTAGGCATTGTGGAATTTATGCTGTACATTTATTTAAAAAAATTCAATATGCATTATAATGTATACATAATGGACTTCCACGTTTCCAGTTTTAATTTGTAATATGTACACCAGGTCATTTAAATAATCTTAGAATATAAAACTGTTATGAATTGTTCATAGGTTGGCATTTAGAGCTATTACAACAATTACGCATTATCCTTTATTTCAGGGCCGGACGAAGAAAATGTTTTCAGGCAGCAATTTGTTTCCATACAAAAGCCATAATTTTGATTTTGTTGATTGTTTTCTTTGGTAAAGCACATTGCTGCATTTACATGTTTTACAAAATTGCAAAATGTTCTTTTCACTTGATTCAGAAAAGTGCTCAATGTTCTATTTACACGTTTTGAGAAAAGTGGTAATTTTTTATTTGCATGTTTTTGAAATGTACAAAACGTTTTATTTACATGTTTTTGAAAAGTCAAAATATTCTTTCTATATATTTTGGAAAACTGCAAAATGTTCCGTTTACATGTTTTAAAAAAAATTCAAGCAGCAGGGGCTGCCTGCGATGGGTGCATTATCCGGCCCTGCTTTATGTTTTTAAATACCTACATGGATTGAATTAGTATTAATTAAATGAAGATATAAGAAATTCAATTCAATTACTTAATTAGTATTACTGTTTAATCACATGATGAATATTATATAAAATTTGGCACATGCATTAAGTTATAAATTTAATGTGCTACTTATTCAGTGTGTTGAATTGCTATACAATTAATTATTTTGTGTATGAAATATATTTGGTACCATTATTACTGTTATATTCAAACCGATTAAATTATAAAATATGCGTGATTATGATAATGCTCCAGATAACTAATTTACAATGTACTGATTTTTCAAACTTCTAATACTTATTGTTAGTATATGCACAAGAACTAGCGATAATTACAGTGGATAGGCAGCTTATGCGTTGTTGGGCTTATTAATGAATTAATAAAATTATCTGTAAAAATATTGAATGTGAATTTAAATCCGTTAGGCAATTTATTTGACATGATTATGTATAATTTTAAGTATGCATGTGTGTTTATGCAATTTTTCCCAATTTTTTAAAAATGTTTTGGTAAAATAGCAATAACTTACTATGCAAAGCTTATGACTATATGTATAACCGTATTTCCTGTATCAGTAGACGGGTCTAGGAGGACACAGTTTAAATAGTCCACGGGTCTATAATAACACACGAGTATGTAATTATGCTTAATGAATACTGATGATGAGCAACAACAAGGAAGGGGCAGACCAAAGGGCTCTAATTGTTTTTAGCTAAAAACGAATATGGTTCATTTTGATACTTCACAAACGCTAAGTATGTACCTGTACCTATACCTAGCTAAATATATTTAACCACGTCACGTGTTTTAGTTGAACGCTACACGCTGCCTCAAAAATCACAATTTAAAATACGTCTATGTAAAACTAATGTTATTTACGTAGGTAGGTACCTATGTATTTTTGTTGAGTAGTTTTGGCATTCTCAGAAATTGCAATAAACTGGTAAACATTAAAGCAAAGTTGACACCAATGGGAACCGAATCGTTTTTATTAGTGATATAAAATCAAGTATCTGCACTACATTCATTCTTGTCGGTGCTACACGTATAGCAAAGCCCATTTCAACTATAAAACCTATGACCGACATTTGTTTAGATATGCCTTTTTGTAATGCTAAAAAAATGGTATATAAAGACACCGCCACGCATTGCAAGATGCTTTAGTAGTTAGTCTATCTTGCGATTATGAATTAGTTGATCCGTTCGATTAAAAAAATTAGAAATCAAAACCAAAATTTTATTCAGCCACTTTTCAAAATATTATTTTCCAAATCGAATCCGTATTCTGGAATTACGTACTACTATGAAATTTTAAATCTTATATCTTTAATTTGCCTTTTACAAGTTTATATATTAATTAAATCAATTTTAAATTCCTGTCCCGAGCTCAGCCACATAATTATTATATTGCTGGACATTTAAATTATTTCGAAGGAGGAAAAAGAATTTTTGGTTTTCAGTGAGCGCACATACAAAATACAGGAAAATTCTTTTTCCGCGTCGTACAAAAATGCAGCTCCATGAAAACGTAAAGTTACCATCGTCTTTACAATATGTCCTCACACCTCCATCAAGACTGACTCGATTCGCTCTCGGGTCAATGTTGAAGAATTTAGTGGAGGTAGAAAATTCAAATTCTAGACTTTGTCTTGTCAGACTGAGATCGAGAAAATAATTAATTTAACTCAAAACAAAATCGGGGAAAACTTTGAATGCTGCTCTGGAGTGGGAGAGGTCTTCGAATGGAGAGCTTCAGATCCCAAATATCTAGATACTCCTACGTACAATTGCTTCGCTATCATATCGACAATTCGATCCGTGCTGATGGTCCTTCCAAAGTTGAAAAACTTAAGAAAAACCGCATCTACTTTACAACTTATTTGCCAGTGGCTGCTACAGTCTTCTTCATGCTCCAATCTCTAAAATAATTTGTAAGTTAAAACACATTTTGTATTACGCACGTACAACGTAGAAGTAGCTAACCTAAAAAAAGAAATGTATTTAAAATCGCTTACGTTTTCAGAACTTGCAGACTACCACGTGTAACAACGGGTTTGTGGCTCTCAAATGTTATAAGATGTGGCTTTTCTAGTAGCAAACTCGAAATGTCTTCATCTCTGGTCAGATGCGGGACAAAATTGAGAACAAAATCAGCCATGAAATTTACGGATCTTCTTTTCAGCAGAAATCGACTCGTTCGCTGATCGGTGCGAAGCGACGCAGACTGCGGGGCGGCTTGACTCGTTCCTTGTAATAAATAAATTTCATTTCTAGTTAAATTTTGAGGTTCTCAATTTTAAAACTGTCTTGAAAAATCTTGCTATTTGGTTTAAAATTGGCTGAATAAAATCTTGGTTTCTTAAAATTTTGGCAAAATTATTGAAATATGTTTGAATGAAAATGACGAATTGGGGGACTGTGGCATTTTATTTTGTTTTTATATTCGTTTAAAATTTACTTTTAGTATGTACATTTATTATCTGTATGTATTATATTTCATGTATGTGCATCATATAGTTAAGTACTTTTGAGCCATCAATATCGTAATTAGCATAATTATGATAAACATAGATGTACTTAGTTCTATCAGGCTTTTAAAGAATTTGCATTGTCTCTTACTATACAAATTTTGAATTAGAAATAACTACGATCGATTCTAATGAATTGTTGATACTAACACAGGCAGCTTATATTAAGCATAAATTAGAACTGCGTTGATTAAATGAATGCAAAATAAATGAGGTTAAGTCACACTCGACAATCTGGTGTTTTCAATCTTGAAAATTCAATTTAGGTGCAAAGCATTGTAAGTGCGGGTATTCGAATTTATTTTAAAAACAATCCTGCATTTACCCACAGTACTATACGTGGAAATTTTAAAATCGAAATTAATCTTGATTTAAGAATGGTTCATTGTTTCGTATTTCATTCCACACTAATGGGGCTAACTATTAGGTGTAAGCCATAGGGGTCGTTCATAAATGATATCATCAAAATATTTCCATTTCTTAGATCTGTCATAAGATCAGCCATTGCTTAAATGGCAATCTTTACCATAGCATGTGATCAACATCCAAGTTGAACCATTGACACTACTCCTGATCCTGATAGCATTTATGGACGACCCCAAGGGAATTCCTATTGACTAATAATGTATAATCTCAGTGAAGAATCAAAACGAGCCATTTCCATTTTAAGCTACAAATAAAATGCACTACTGCTGTGTCAATCGAGAAATGGTACGGGCAAGAATGTCGCAGCATAGCAAATCAAAATAAAACACCACGTGATTCCAATTACCTTTGCTTGTACCAATCATCAGATGGCTTTAAATATCGACACAAAAAAAAACAGTAAAAATTTCGTGATTTCAAAAACGTGTTAAATTAATTTTGCACCTTCTAAAATCGTGTAGATAGAACATTTTGCACTTTTCCAAATCAGAAAAATAGAACATTTTGCACTTTTCCAAATCATGTAAATAGAACATTTTGCACTTTTCCAAATCAGGTAAATAGAACATCTTGCACCTTCCAAAATCATGTAAATAGAACATTTTGCATTTTTCCAAATCATGTGAATAGAATATTTTGAACTTTTCCAAATCATGTAAATAGAAGATTTTGCACTTTTTTAAATCATGTAAATAGAAGATTTTGCACTTTTTTAAATCATGTAAATAGAAGATTTTGCACTTTTCCAAATCATGTAGATAGAAGATTTTGCACCTTCCAAAATCATGTAGATAGAAAATTTCGCACTTTTCCAAATCATGTAAATAGAACATCTTGCACTTTTCCAAATCATGTAAATAGAACATTTTGTGTATTTCAAAGCCTTGTATTTAACATTTTAACATTTATACGAATTAGGGTTTTGAAATAATTTATTTTTATTCTACCTCAAAATCGGGATAGTCTGTTTTGATTCTTCCTTCATTATAAGTGTAGTTAGGGAACTTTTCTATCAACATGAACTGAATAATGTTAAACGTATTGAAATTAGGTCATTAATTATGAATAATTGGGTATTGGGTCGCTGACCTCGTAAACTCTATTGAATTTGTTATTGAATGCTTAATATTATTTCATTTACTTCTGAATGGGCTTTTTCATAATCGTAAATGCAAAACTTCGGTAGCGATGTGATTCCTATGTATGTGTGTGTGTGTGATTAAATAGCATTGAATCGTATTGTATTATGAAACCTACCTAGGTACCTA